>PVIR01006210.1:0-19772 GCA_004026965.1 Petromus typicus | reverse complement strand
TCGGTAACCACATACCATACTGGGCGTGGAGACTCACGCCCAGCAGCAATCAGTGCCACATAACACAGTGCCGGGCGTGGTGGCTCACGCCTGTAATCCCAGCACTCGGGAGGCAGAGGCAGGAGGATTGCTGTGATGTGAGTTGGAGGCTGAGCTCAGGGCCAGCCTGAACCACAAAGCGAGACCCTGTCTCAAAAAACCTAAAAAAAAAAAAAAAAAAAAATTGTAAAAAAGCTACTAAGGTAAAATGGTCTGATACAAAGTATATTCATACAAAACAATAACTTTCCTATATGACAGGTGCCATGTAATGGCCATAAAATACACCTAACTACTTTCTGAACATCTGCATGCAAACACATCATAATTCGCAGTGCAAAAGCAAAGCTGGGACGTTTCATTCAAATCTGCCCCCCTCTAACCCAGCAAAGAGCTCTGCAGTCTACCTGTCTGAACAAGGAGGCTGCCCTCTTCCCTCCTCCTGGAACCGTTTGCACCCAATCTGTCACCAAGCCCTGAAATACCACCTTGCAGGGCCACCTCCATGGCCTCTAACCTCCCACCGCCCCAACCCTCACCTGGATGCAACCTGATTTCCCAGGGAGCTCCCGGCCTCCCTATGGGTCTCCACAAAACAGTCCTGAGGAGGCTTCGAGCTTTTAAACTCAATTACACCCCGCCTTTCCGCCTGCTGACCACCACGCCGTCCTCACCACACCCCACACTGCTTGGTGTCCTACAGTCCCTGACGACCCTTCTAGCTCTGACCTGCCCCGACCCTTCACCTCCTCACTGCCTGTCTCCAGCACCCTGGCCTGCTTGAGCCTCCTCCAGGGCTCCCAATGTCTTTCCTACTTCACAGCTTTCAGTCTGTATTCTACTGGTCATAAGAATCATTTGATTTTCAAAAAAAGTTGGATAAAAGTTGGGGGAGGTGGAGACTAAGTCCTTGTCCCAGATCTCCCTGGCCCCCTGGGCTTGTTCCCGCTGCTGCAACAGGAGTGGTTCAACCAGGGGTTCTCGCTGGTGTCCTGTGAGCTGAAGTTCCCAGAACAGTGACGGTAGTTGAGCTGGTTGAGAAAGAAAGAGTAGAGGAGAGAAGAGCTCAGGGAGACAGCACAAGAAGAAAAGCCACTTCCAGGTGATTTAAGACACCAAGTGCCATCCCTTTATTTTTATTACTAGAACAACTCAGATTTGATCTTAACGGGATTCAGTACCATGCTAATAATCTTTGTCATAAAGGGAGAAAAAGCAAGCAACTTATGGTATTTAAATATTAAGAAGACACACTATATTGAAATCTTGATTCCAGTCCATGAAAATAATTCACACCATCCCAAGCCAAGAAGAGGGAAATTTATTCATCTATGTAAACAGCTTCTAGCTCGCCAAAGAAAGGGACATGTTGGCTGCTTTTTCTCCTGGCTTCCACCGACTCCCAGTTGCCTACTCAAATCTGTCTGACTAACAGAACTTTGGTTTCACTCAGAGAAGCAATGTGCCCAGTTAAAATTCTACGTTTCCCAGCTTCCTTTGCCAAGGGGAGTGGCTACATAGCACGTCTGGCAAGTGATACGTAAGAAGAAATCTCTGTGTGGACTTCACGGAAATGTCACCAAAGACGGCACCTACTCAGCTGGAACATGTCCTCTTTTGCTTTTTGCTTTTTGCAACTCTGAAGCTTTTGTCCTGTTCTTCAGTCATCGTGTGACCATGAGGGACAGGTCAAGAGAATCAGAAACCTCCATTTAAATCTCATCTCTGTCTCATGAAAACTCCGTAAAACTGGATAATTCATTTAACCTCTCTAGCGTCATTCTTGTCTGTGAAATGAGAGTCATAATGTTTCCCTGTGATACTGTTAAATTAATTGAAAATTTTTATTACACACAAGTAATACTGCTTCATAAATTATGTATCTCTTGTGTGTTAGGTTGTTTCTTGTGTACCCTTCTTCCTTATTTGGTAACTAACTTTTTTTTCTTTCTCCTCTATATCTGAAATACTTTAAAAATTAGAAGGCTGTGTTTCCACATGACATATTTTCATTAGGGGAATGTCTGTTCTCTTGACACGATGCCAATTCATTTTGTTATCAGGCGCAGCCAGAGGTCCTTTTGTACAGTCTGGCCCTAGGCCCATCACAAGTTACCTTATATTTTCCAACTCAGGCATCAGTTTTCTTCAAACAAAACCACACATTTCAGGTTTATGCACCTTTAAAAAATATATTTTCAAAAGTATAGATCTATATTATTGAGCATTTGGTGAGAACCATCACTAGAATTCCACGTCCTTCAAATTTAGGAATTTTCTTAAATTATCTTTTGATGGTATTTTCCCTTTATTTTCAATGTCCTCTCATTCTTCACTTATCATTTGGATGTTGAAACTCATAGTCTGTCTCTGATTTTCTTGTCTTTTTCTCTCTTGCTTTACATCTTTTTTGTATATATAGGTTTTTTTGAAGCATGGACTCAATCTTATTATCCAATGCTTCTGTTGAATTGTTCACTATTTAGCCGTTTTGTGTCCTTGGATCTGTTGTTTTATTATTCTCTGCATTCTGTGGGTTTATTACCATTTTTTATTCATTTCATCAGTGCCATACCTTTTTGTCTTATTTTATTTCCCTGAGAATTTAATGCGTTAATACTGTTTCTCAGGCCAGGGAGTTAGCTCAGTAGTTCCTGTCTTGCAAGTGCAAGGGCCTGTGTTCAATCCCCGGTAACCATATACAACACTAGGCGTGGAGACTCACGCCCAGCAGCAATCAGTAGCACATACCACAGTGCCGGGCGTGGTGGCTCACGCCTGTAATCCCAGAACTCAGGAGGAAGAGGCAGGAGGATTGCTGTGATGTGAGTCTGAGGCTGAGCTCAGGGCCAGCCTGAATTACAAAGTGAGACCCTGTCTCAATAAAAAAAGAGGTAACACTGTTTAAAAAGGTAAAATATGTCCCTACTGTTGTGGACCTTCCTCTCTAATTGAGACAAATACTAACTTATAATCACAGAAATAATTGTTTCATTGAAGTGAACGTGAGGAGCCAGGCATGATGGCACACACCTGTAATCCCAGCACTTGGGAAGCTGAGGCAGAAGGAACACTGAGATTTGAGGCTAGCCTAAGCTACATATATAGTGAACTCAAGGTGTACTTGAGCTGCATAGTGAGACCTTGTCCTAAAGAAAAGAAAAAGAGGGCCGGGAAGTTAGCTCAGTGGTTCCAGCACCTGTCTTACAAGCGCAAGGATCCAGGTTCGATTCTCCATAACTACATACAACACTGGGCATGGAGACTCAAACCCAGCAGCAATCAGTACCACATATCACAGTGCCAGGCATGGTGGCTCATGCCTGTAATCCCAGCACTTGGGAGGCAGAGTCAGGAGGATTGCTGTGATATGAGTTTGAGGCTGAGCTCAGGGCCAGCCTGAACCACAAAGCGAGACCCTGTCTCAAAAAAAAAAAGACTTTCTCCCTGCATAGTCTAACTCTTCCAATTTGCTTTTGTGTTTTGGCTTGTTTGTTGAATCTCTATTCTTCAAAACAGAAGCTTTCTTAACTATCAAGCAGCCCTGAGTTTTCTGCTCATACTTAACACACTTAAAGTACCCGGAATTAATTAAGCCCTCTGAGCTTACTGACTACAAGATTCACAAAAAAATCTAAAGAAAATATTCTACAATGATGAAAATAGAAGACAATCATGAAGGAAATCTCATGGGATGAGAACAAGCAGGTTTACAGGCTGTTGGGGGCATCAAGATAGCCCCCAAAGCCTCAGTGGTCATAGGGAGGGAATTTCAAAGGTGGATCTATTAGTGTATGCAAATGTGGGTTGCGGGAGTCCTACTGGGATTAAGGGTGTGGATAGTGGGAGCCCCACCCTGGATGTAGGTGGCACCATCAAAATGCTAGTAGCCTGCATGGGATGAGAGGGAAAGCAGGCTTCTGCCCACCGCCTTCTGCCTGGCATGGACTGTTTCACCTCTGCCATGTCCCTCTGCCACGCGCCCTCCCTTGAAACGAGTCAGCTTTGCACTGAAATCTCTACAACCTGTGAGCTAAAATAAACCTTTCCTCTTTTAACTTATGGGTATGAGGTATTTCCTGCCGAAATGAGCAAAGTAATCAAGATGCATAAATTTACAATCTTAAATATCTTTATGGTCAATCAGAAAAGAATGGAAATAAAGTAGATATTCTTTTAAAGAGTTTTTTTTTTTAAGATAAAAGTTCAAAGCAACTGGGAGAAAAAAGCTAGAAAACAGTTGTAAATAAACATCATGATTAATAATCTTAACAGTTAGAAAACAGAAGAATTAAATAAATTTTCAAATTGGCTTATGAAATATCCTTGCTTCCACCATTAGACACACATATATAATACAATGTCAAAGGGAAACCATGGATTTAAAAACTTTTGCTTATAGTCCAAAACCTCAAGAAAATAGGTCATTTCCTGAGAAAGTATTATGTATGAAAATTTCTTCAAGACAAGTTGTATTATCCAAATATATAATGAAGGGAAAATTTAAAGAAATCTTTTATATTGCCTCTTATAATGGCTTCTAGCCTTGTACAATTTTATAGGTGAATTCAGCTTTTCACAGAGCTAATAATTTCTATGTAACAAAAAATCCCTCAGGACATTTTTCTTTTAAAAAAGATAAAAATATTATTTTAGAAAGATAAAATCTAGCATTTTACAAACCAGAAAAACTATTGACAAAATGTTTCAGATAAAGTAAAAAATACTGTGCTAAGTAAAACATGTCAGACACAGAGAAACATGAACTGTATTATCTGATCTATATGAAGTTCAAGAGCAGACCAACTGTTCTCTGCTGGTGCATATCAGAAATGTGGTTGCTGGGGGTGAGGGAAAGGAGACTAAGGACATTTTTTAGATCCATGAAAATATGTCATATCTTGATTTTGATGATTGCTATTGGGATGTGCAAATTTGCCAAAATTCATCAAGCCATACACCTGAAAGTTGTTCACTTTTTTTTTTTTTTTGAGACAGGGTCTCGCTTTGTAATTCAGGCTGGCCCTGAGCTCAAACTCACATCACAATCCTCCTGCCTCTGCCTCCCGAGTGCTGGGATTACAGGCGTGAGCCACCACGCCCGGCACTGTGGTATGTGGTACTGGTTGCTGCTGGGCGTGAGTCTCCATGCCCAGTATGGTATGTGGTTACCGGGGAATCAAACCCAGGCCCTTGAGCTTGCAAGACAGGCACCAGAACCACTGAGCTAACTCCTTGGCCCTGAAACTTGTTCACTTTATTACACACAAATAATATCTCAATAATGCCCTGTTAAGAAAGGAAAAAATCTCACCTTGTTCCCATGACCTAAAAAGTTACCCACAGAAAAAGCCAACTGCCCCTTATGTGTCATAAATACAAAATTACTAAACTAAGTGAGTATAAACCAACATAATCCTGAGATAGATTAGGAGAATAACATCAAAAATTGTAAAGTTGCTTAAATAGTAGAAGTTTATTGCCATCATAATTCAAAGAAGAAAAACAAATTATAATATTGCTAAAATTAATGTAGAAGTTCATTTAAATAAACTCAAAGAGGTAACACCTTAAAATGATAAACAATATCCAACTCAAACTGAAAAGCCCAAATCATGCTTAACAGTGACTGACAGGAGGCCACCTCATTAATGCCAGGCACCGAGCGAGAAGGGTCACTATTCCTGCTGCTATGTACCATTGTTCTGAAATTTCTAAGCATGTGAAAGGACCAGAAATACAGTCGATGTGACTCGCAGCTGTGAGAGAGAAAGCAACAAACCATCATTTTCAGTCCACGATAATATTATCTTTCTAGAGAACTCAAAAGGGTGGCCGAAAAACAATATTATGACTGGTTAAAAAATAAACACAGAGAAGCCAGCAGGATGTGCACTCACGCACTGTCACAGCAACGACTGGAAACCACCTAAGCGCCCCACGTTGGAGACTGAGTAAGCGGACGGTGCACGTTCCAGACAACCTAGGAAGCACTTTCACATGAAGATTAAAATATGCAGTGACCACATACAACAATGCTGGGCATGGGGGCTTGCGCCCACCAGCAAAGTGTACCACATACCACAGTGCCAGGCGTGGCGGCTCACACCTGTAATCCCAGAACTCGGGAGGCAGAGGCAGGAGAATTGCTGTGATGTGAGTTGGAGGCTGAGCTCAGGGCCAGCCTGAACTACAAAGTGAGACCCTGTCTCAAAAAAAAAAAAAAAAAAAAAGTTAAGTGAGCAAATTCTGGGAGATCAATACTGTGTGGTTCCTGACATGTCCTATTTGGAAGCATCCTCCCTGACTACAGAAACACAAACTACCCGATTAAAAAAATAAACAGTGGATTTAGACAAACATTTATCCAGAGAAGATATGCAAATGACCAATTAGCATGTGGAAATATGCTCACCAGTACTAATCAGGGAAATGTGAATGGAAATCACCATGAGACTACTTCACACCTCTCAGAATAGGAGACACAAACAGAGGCAGAAAAAAGTGCACAAGTATTGGTGGAATGTGAAGTGTGCAGTCACTATGGAAAATAGTGTGGTAGTTCCTCAAACAATTCAGAATAAAACTACTATATGATCTGGTCAATTCTATTTCTGAGTAGATATGCAAAAGAATTGAAAAGCAGCATCTCCAAGAGATATTTGTACAGTCAGGTTCACAACAGCATCATTCACAATAGCCAAAAAGTAGAAGCAACCCCAGTGTCCCTCAGAGGAAGAATGGATAAGCAAACTGCATACTGCTCAGCCCTGCAAGGGGGGAAATTCTGACATACACTACAGCAGAAATGAACCTTGAGGATATTGCACTAAGTTAAGTAAACCAGACACAAAAAGACAAATACTATATGATTCCACTTATATGAGGTATCTAGAATAGATAAAAATCATAGAAATTGAAAGTAGAATAGCAGTTTGGTTACCCTGGGCTGGAGGAGAAAGAAATAAAGAATTAGTGCTTAAGAAGTTTCCATTTAGCAACACAAAAGAAAGTTCTGGAGGTGGATGGCGGTGGTGGCTGGACAACAGCATGAACGTACTTAATGCCACTGAAAGGTACTTGCAATGGTTAAAAAAAACAGTAAGCTTTGTGTTTGTGTGTTCTACCGCACTGAAATAATTGGGGGATGAATACTAGACTATATTGCTTAGGAAAATATGGATGTGAAAGTTAACTCCCAAACTCAGGACACTGGCTGCTGATGGGAGATGAAGGTATGGAGACTGGGAGGTATAGAAAGGACTAAAGAATTGAAGGTCCCAAGGGGAAAAATACTCTTCATGTGACAGCTAGAAACAGTCCCCAAATTCCCCTCCTGCCAGTCCTCTACCCCTGCCCTTTGCAACCACTTCTCTGACTTCCATCACCAGAAATAAGCTTTGCATCTTTCTGTAAGGGGATCACAGATTTTTCTTTAGACTTTCCTGGTCTCCCTAGGAAAACCAGCTGCTATAAGGAGCCCCTGAAGGACTATCCCTGCCTAACCACAGCTGAGGACCGTGCAACTTTGTGTGCCTGAGCTCCATGCAAGGCAGGCAGGCAGCCTCTGGAGGGAGGCCCATCTTCCCAGGGCTCAGAGCAGACCCTCAGAGGATGGCACAGCTGAGCGAGTTCCCGCGGTTCCCATCTAACACACAGCTGCACCTGCAGGACAAAGTGTGGGGAGGCACAGGGCTCCTTAGCCTCAGCACTGCTGGCATTTGGGGTGGGATAATTATTTGGCTGTCCTGGGCCTGGACGGTGTTTAACAGCATCATTGGTCTCCAGCTGTGACAACTAAAATTATCTCCAGATAGTGTCAAATGTCCCCAGGGAGACAAGATTGTTCCCAACTGGGAACCGCTGGGATAATGATAGATGCATAGTCAACTAGATAAATATGACAGCTGGATAGATAGATAACCACAGATAAATGATAGCGAGAGAGATGATTGATGATGAATAGAGGATAGATGATAAATATAGATAAAACAGATACCAATATAGATTGATTGATTGACAGATGATAGGGAGGTAGACGTTTTATCTAGGAATAAAATTATTAAGATATATACAGAGGTCTTTAAAGCAGCTCAGAGATTTTATAAAAACATTTCTTAAAAGATCCACAGTTACAGAGCAGCCCCTCCCCAAAGATGGGAAAACAATGTTACAAATCTATTGATTCTACTCAAGGCCAGAGATAAGCTTGGTGCAACTGCAACTAAAACTTGGTTTGCAACTTTCTTAAAATTATAAAAATTCATCTAAAGTCTGAATGGAAAAATAAACATGGAGAATAATAAAGGAATTTTTCAAAGATATAAATAATAGATTTTATCTACCAAGTACGAAATGGGCTATAAAATTATAACTACACAGTGTGGAAGAACAGACATAACTATGAAAGAATAAAAAGCCTGGAAATGGGCCTAAATGTATGGAAGAATTTTGTATTGATTCAAGTGGCATTTAAATTAATGAGGAATTGTGTGGAACGCTCAATAAATGATGCAGGAACAATTCATTAACAATTTGGAGCAGGAAAAAAAACTCAAGGCCTCATGCCATACATCAAAATAAATTTCAAAAGAACCAAAGAGTTATTATTTTAATTAAACCATAAAAAACTAGAATAAAATATAGAGTAACATTTTCTGGGTATGAAGAGAAGAATGGCTTTCCAAGGCAGAAGGGTAAAAGCTAGAAGTATTCAAAACAGGAAAGACTTGACATTAATACGTCAACCTTCCATATATCAGGAAGTACCACAAAATTAATTCAGAAAAACTATTTGCCTGAAAAGATCTAAACTTTCCTCTCCCTCAGTGTGAAGACAACACCCCACGAACATGACTTCCAGTTCACAGGAGAGGAAGCAGAGCTGGCCAGAAACCATGAAAAAGTTCACTGGGGAACAAGGTCAGAAGCAGACAGGTGTTCTGGCCAGAGTCATTCTGGTGTTCTGTCACAACAAAGGACTGCTGCCAATAATATCATGTCATGGGCCGGGGAGTTAGCTCAGTGGGTCCCGCACCTGTCTTGCAAGCGCAAGGGCCCGGGTTCCATTCCCCAGTAATCACATACCATACTGGGTGTGGAGACTCATGCCCAGCAGTAATCAGTACCACATACCACAGTGCAGGGCGTGGTGGCTCACACCTGTAATCCCAGCACTCGGGAGGCAGAGGCAGGAGGATTGCTGTGATGTGAGTTTGAGGCTGAGCTCCGGGCCAGCCTGAACTACAAAGCGAGACCCTGTCTCAAAAAAAAAAAAAAAAAAAAAAAAAATCATGTCATGTGACCCAAACTAAAGAGGATTTGAATGTTCTTGTCGTAAGAAATAATATGTTTGGGTCGGAGATTTAGCCCAGTGGTTCCAGGGCCTGCCTTGCAGGTGCAAGGTCTGGGTTTGAACCCTGGTAACTACAGATAACAATGCTGGGTGTGGTGACTCATGCCCACCAACAATCAGTACCACAGTGCCGGGCGTGGTGGCTCATGCCTGCAGTCGCAACATCAGGAGGCATAAGCAGAAGGAGTGCTGCATTTGAGGCTGAGTTCAGGACCAGCCTGAACTACAAGGTGAGACCTGTCTCAAAAAAAAAAAAAAAAGAAAAGAAAAGAAAAGAAATAATATGTTTGAGGTGATGTTCAACCTAAAAATTTTGAGTTGATCAACACATAAAATTAAGTTTTATAAAATTTCACACTGACCCTATAAAAATGCATAATTACCTGTCAATAAATAATTTTAAAAGAAACTAATAACAGTGGAAATATGTTATGTAAATGAAAATATTGAGATTATTTTTGAACTCTCAAATGGGCATGGATTTTTTAAAATTAATACTCAGAATGCTGGAATTTCTTTCTTCCCCAGAGAGAGTTAATTTGCTTTTTTTTCTTTTTAGTATCAGAGTTCAAACTCAGGACCGTGCACTTGCCAGCCAGGCATTCACAGTACCACTGAGCTACATCCCCAGCCCAACTTATGAAACTCCTTAAAAAGGAACTTAACAATTAGTTTCAGAAGCCTTAAGTACTTTCACAAATATTATGTGACTGTTAATTATAATTTGTTAACTTGATTGAGTAAGAACCCCCTACCAGGTTAGAAGAGCTCTGGGTAACTCTGTGGATGACTGACACAGAAGCCGGAGGAAAGGAAAGGAAGGAAGGAAGGCTCCCCATGGGCGTGGGTGGCCCCCAACCAACAGGCTTATAGCCTGGACAGAATAAAAATCTTCCCTTTCCTTCTTCAGAGGAGGTCCTGTGTTTGTCATTCATCCACAGTTTCTTCAGGCTTCCGGTGCAGACCCTTGGGCTTCCCCAAAAGGACTTTCACTGGACTTTGCAGTGAGCTCTGGGTCTTTGACTTTCAGTTGGACTCTCAGGCTCTTGAGTATGCAGACGGCCATTTTGCATTCTTCCACTGCCGATTCCTCAGGCGGCCACTGTAAGCCTAACTTACAAATCCTTTATCTAATAATATTTTATGTTAGATCAGCTTCTCAAGTTAATTCTGACAGATTTTTACCAAAGAAATCGGGTCATGGCTGTGTTGCTGCCTAATCATGTGGTTCAGAAGCATTTGGAAGTGGCCCAGGGGAAGAGTTTGGAAAGATTTGGTGGGGTTGGCTGGACAAACAGTCTTCAAATGCTATAAGCCAGGTTTGATGGGAGATCATGATCAGAGCTAGAAGACCAGAATATTATGAAATAGGTAGACAGGAAAGACTAACTCAGGAAGTTGCAGTTGGCAGTGGGGAATGTATTGGCAATTGGACTCCAGGGCATGTGAGTTATGCTCAGGAAGGAAATCTGTTCACATCTGTCCTCACGTCCTAAAACTATGTGGAAGACTCAGATTATAATTATAATTATACTTCGGACTAAGTAATCTGCCAGAGGAAATATGAAGGCAGCCTAATGTGGAGGCTGCAGTCTGAGTGTTGCTGGAGACTTCAGCCAGCTCTGCACTGAGGATCAAGAGCTCATGAAGCCAAGCAGTCCAAACCCGACCTCTGCAGCAGCCTCTTCTCGCTTCACTCGATCCCCACCCCACCCTCTAGATCTTTCCCAAGTGGCAGCCAGAGGGACTGTTTCAAAGCCTGAGACAATTAAGTTACTTTTTGTTCAAAACTGTCCACTGGGTCTCTTCTTGAAGAAAAGCAAAGCCCAGCTTTGGATCTGGCTGTTTTCTTTGCTGGTTAAAAAAAAAATTTTTTTTTAAAGGCTATATAAGCATAAGACCCTGTGTTGCAGAAGGTCAAGAGTTGGAAGGACTAGGTTTTAGTTCAGCTGGTTGGAATGTTGCAATGTACACACCTTCCTGAGTGCCTTGGGTACTTCAGAGCCACTGAGATTCTAATCCAATGTTTCCATTTCACCAAAAGAAAGGACTGAGGCTTAGAAAGCTATTTCCGGCAGGTGTGCAACCAGCGGCACAGCTCCCTCAGGATGTACCCTTGATCCAGCCCTTCCTGCATCCCCTCCAGCTCTTAGACTCTTCAATGCTTTGCTCTAGAGGGCTGTCTCTCTACAGTAGCTATAGCTCAAGCCAATCACGTATTTAAAAACATCATTTATAGTTCTCACTTTTTGTATAAAAGGGTTCCATTTGTGTAGCTCTTTCTACTGGGCTCTACAGTTTGTCAGAACAAAGAATCACTCCTCACACTAAATAAATTATTGGACTATGAAATCCCCAGACAGAGGACGTGACTGGTCTCCCAAGGGGCTCGTATACACTTGTGTGGAGCCCTCACGTCTCTTCTTCCTTACACCCATCCAGTGTGTTTATCAGCACTTATTCCCAGACTCATTTGTTAAGTTGGTTTGCATTATGAGCACCTCCTCTGGGCACTGAAGTGCTGAAGTTGGAGCCTCCATGAGCGAAGGGTGGGTGGGAGGGCTGGCTGGGCAGACACCAGCCACACCGGCAAGCCCCGGGCTCATACAGACGCTTCACAGAGAAGCACAAAAAAGATCAGAAGCTATGGACAACAATCCACGCACTCCTGAGCCCGGAAGTGCTCACACCAGAGCTCGGTCCCGTGAGCAGCAGGGCTGGTGGCCCTGAGGACCTCAGAGATCCCAGTCATGACTGAAACTGGCCTCGCTCTGGCTGGGGCTCCTCTGTGGACTTTTGGTTCCTGCCATCCAAATGTCTTTCTGATCAATAGAAATACCATCCCCCAGGTATAATCAATAACCCTGCTTGATGCAACTGTCCCCCTCCTTGTATGAGATCCTGTCACACTGCTGAGGCTGGAGACACAGGCTGTAATCCCAGCACTCGAGGAGGCTGAGGCAGGAAGATAGCAAAATGGAACCCAGCCTGAGCACCCGAGCAACAGTGAGAACCTGTCTCGGATAATAAATAAATGTGCAAGCGGAGAATTTTAGCTCAGTGCAAAGGTTAAGGGTTCAGAATCTACTACTAGAAAAGTCCTGCCACACACGCCTGGGTCTTAGTCTTCCCGCCTCTCAAGGTGTGTGAGGGGTGTGGCCCGGACCCCAAGGCCATATGGGCCCCTGAGGGTCCCACTGAATCCCACTGAGCCTAGTCCCAGTTATGCAAAGGCTACTATTAAAATCCCCAGCAGAGGCAGCAGCACACAGGACAGCCTCCGCAGTGAGTCTGCCAACCTACTCCCCCCTCTCCATGCCCCTGCGAAGATGAAATGGGAAAGTGGCCTTTGGTGAGGGCCAGCAGAAACCCCACACCCAGGGCCTCCTCACCCCAAACTCCCGCTTCACTGGGGCAGCTCTGGCCTCTCAGGCACCACTGTTCTCCCAAGCGAGTGGCTGGGGCTTGAAGACCAAACAAGGACACCTCGGGAGACACGGGGGACCAGTCATGGGTGTGCCTGGGCTGCTGCTCTCATGAATAACACCCCACTGCTCCTTCCCAGGTCTCTCTCCCACTTCCCCTTACATGCCCAGCCAAAGGCGGGGGAGGGAAGAGCTTGCAGAGAGGCCACAGGACACTGTCACTTCAAGTGAAGAAGTGGGCCAGGCTGTCACCAACCCTGATGAGAACCTGGTTCTGCCACCTGTTGGTTTTGTGATGCAGAGGAAGTTACCTCCGACCTGTAGCCCCTCCCTCCCTCAGATGCACCTGAAAGTGGACATGACAGCAGTGTCCACCTGGCAGGAGGACATGAGGCGCTGCAGGTAGCACTTTACAGAATACCTGGTGGGAGTGAACGGCTCAAAGACTCAGCCACCAGGTGCTCACAGAGTTCTGGCCTTGCAGAGCCCAAAGAACACTGTTACCAGGACATCACGCCAAGCCAGGGTTCCCTGCACGTGAGGTCAGGGCAGCCAGGAAGTCTCAAGGTTGGGGGCACAGGCCCCAGGCTGACACTCAGGTCTGGTATGGCCTGGAGACACCGTTTGGAATGAAAACATTAACCTGACCATGAAGAAGCATGGGCGCAAAACTAGCACAACCACATCTTGGACACTTGCCTGAGAGGCAGGCGCTTCTCTTGGGTACAAATCTGAGGAGACACGCCCCAAGTCCCTGTCATCGAGACAAACAATATTTTAGTCAAATATTTTAAAGTAGAAAGTAATGCCCAAAGTCTATAATGAACAAAATCTCAAAACATGTACAGCTGGAGATGTAGCTCAGGGGTAGAGCACTTGCCCAGCATGCAAAAGGCCCTGGGCTTGATCCCCCAGTACCACCACCGAGTCAGTCAATAAATAACAGACCTGATGGGGCCAAGACACATGAGCACAGGGTGAGATCTTGTCTTCTACTTTCGATATTTCGTTTACAATGGAGTCTTGTGCACTCTTTTTTTTCTTTTAAAACATTGCATTAAATTAAGATCTAGCTCGACTGCTGAAGATTTCCGCTGCTCCCCTTCAGGTGTGAACACCACGCACTGGCTCCTTTGCCTTAACCCAGCCCTGGCCACAGCATCACCTGCTGTGACGTTCGGGATTCCCCACAGGACCCTGACCTGCCGTCAAACCTGCCGGGTAGAGGGCTCCTGGGCTTAGCTGTGGGGCCAGAGTGGAACACTGTCACCCCTGGAGAGCCATTCACAACTGGCAGCGTCATAGGTAATAAGGTCACTGAAATATGAATTGTTACACAGGGCATTGGTATCTTCTGCCCCAAAAGAGAAATCCCGAAAGGTCCCAGCCACCGAGACCCCAGGAGGTTCCCCAGGTGACTGGACTGCCAGAGTGTTTGTTTTCTAGTTGGCTCTTTGACACTAGTTTTAGGGCACTTTTAGGTTTACAGAACAATTGAGCGAGAACTAAGGAGAATTCCTACCTAGCTCCTTCTCCCAACCCCACCCAGCTGCCCTAATAGTAACCTCTTGCACAGAAATGGTCCATTTGTTATGATTGATGAATGCACATTAATGCATTATTGATAGGCAGAGCGTATAGGTTTCACTCTTTGTGTTGCACACTGTATGGCCTTTGACAAAGGACTATATCAGGTATCCAGAGTATCATACAAAATAGTTTCAGTACCACCTGCTCGTCCTGCTCCTCCTCCCCAGACAACCACTGGCCCACTCACTGTTTCTACAGTCTGGAATGCCACAGCTGGAATTATATAGAATGAATGCTTTATAGACTGGTTTCTTTTAAGGTTTCCCCCTGTTGTTGTGATAGGACAGTTCTCTTTTATAAAGTCAAGGCACTAGTGCAGCAATGTGCTAGAGGTTGTATATCTATTCACTGATCAAAGTTCATCATGACTGCTTTCAAATTTTAACAACTATTATGAAAATTGCTAGAAGTGGGCAGGACAAGAAAGTTCGGTACAGTGACTCATACCTGTAATCTCAGCTGCTGGGGAAATTGAAGTAGAAAAATTGCAATTTTTTTTTTTTTAGGTTTTTTTGAGACAGGGTCTCGCTTTGTAGTTCAGGCTGGCTCTGAGCTCAGCTTCCAACTCACATCACAGCAATCCTCCTGCCTCTGCCTCCTGAGTGCTAGGATTACAGGTGTGAGCCTCCATGCCCAGCACTGTGGTATGTGGTGCTGATTGCTGCTAGGCATGAGTCTCCACACCCAGTATTGTATATGGTTACCGGGGATCGAACCCATGTCTTTGCACTTGCAAGACAGGCGCCGGAACCACTGAGCTAAATCCCCGGCCCTGAAAGATTGCAAATTTGAGGCCAGCCCGGGCAACTTTTTGATACCTTGTCTCAGAAGAAAAATGTAAAGGACTGGGAATGCCTGATATCTGACACCCACGACTTCAGGGAGGGGAGGTTTACTTTAGCTCACGTTTTAGAAGTTCGAGTCCTTGCATGGCTGGCAGATAGTGGAAGGACACGGTGTAGGAAGCTGCTCACCCCATGGCATCCGGGAAGCAGAGAAAGGAGAAGCCAAGAAGACAGACACACCTTTCTAGGTCACATTCCCACGCCCGCCTCTTCCTAGCAGACCACACTGGCCTTCACCATCCAAGCACCTTCCCAGCTCCCCAGCCTGAGTTGGTACCTCAGCTCGGCATCTCCTTCCCATTTCTCCCAGAAAGAACCCCAGGCCCCCAGGGGCACAGGGCCCAAGAGTGGTCTCCCTGGCAAGCCTGGCCCAGCTATGGGCTCTGCCTCTTCATGGCAGCCACCCATCAAATCAGGAGCAACACAGTCTAGATCTCACGGGCACCGGGCACTAGGTTAACACAGGCTCTTGTTCCTGGTCCTATTTAGCTTCACGCTGGCCTTGCCTAGCAAAGCTGATTCCTGGTTCCCGTGTTTGCCACGGGGGGTGGGGCAGGGATGGAAATACAGTGGGAACACGCAAGACTTCAGAGAAAAAGACAGTTATCTCCAGGAGTCCTCAGAACTTTTCTTTGAGCGATCAGGAATCCAAACTCTCTCCCCTGAACTTTCAGCTGCCCACATCCACAACCCAGATCTCCACAGCACGGGCCTTGAGGCTGGGGTGAGGCCCAGGGGTAGAGGGCTTGCCTGGCATGTATGTAGCCCTAGGTACCCGCTCCAGCACTGACGGGAGGAAGGAAGGAGGAGGGAAGATGCTTTCAAACCTTGATGCCTAAGGAGACAGGTGGCAGTGGCAGTGAGGGAAGTGAAGGTGCCCGCCGCCCCTGGGCACGCAGCAAGGGTGAGGCTGGTACAGGAGAGGGTTAAGCCCACACAAACACCTCGTATACTGCTCTCCTGGCCATTTCTTTTCTGTGAATTTAAATGTATTCTGTCACACTGAGTTATGTCACCCGGAGGAAATGCCCAACTCGGCGACGTTTTTAAAGATTATTTTTTAGATCACCTATCACTATCCATTTGAGGAACAATTGTTCAATCTGAAAAAATAAATTCAAAACTGTGCCCATCTAGGCAAGATGGAAAAATAACTTTCCCTATTCTTTTCTTTCTCTCTCTTTTTTTTTTTAAGGGAGGCTTATTTCTGAAGGACAGATTCAAAAATCTGTTTTCACCTTGACATTCTGGTGGGTTTGAGCGCTGCGGTTAGCTGAACTTCCTGCCTTGTCACAGCTGCAAATAAATGAATGTACAGCCGGCTGTGTGACCTCAGGCAATTCACTTAACCTCTCTGAGCCCTCATCTCCTCAGTCATGGCCCCAGACAACAGTACTGACCACTCATGTCAAATGAGATGATCTAGGAACGTCCCGGAATGTGAGACAGAAGTAACACGTCTGTTCCACTAAAGTGTCGATCCTTTGAGGGCAAGGAGCAAGCACAGGCTGAGTCTGCCTCGAAGTGGATCTGGCATGAAGGACACATTTCATGAATTTAGCACTGGGTATCCTGACACACAGAAAAATGGTTGATGTGGGAGGAGACGGACACTCCCCCCAGCCCACAGGTGCCCGGCCAAGCCGGTATCTGCCATGTTCTCCAACTTCTGTGGTGTGAACGTTTCCAGCCCCGGCCGGACAGCGCCATGCCCTGCGGAGCAGGAAGCGACGCGCAGAGCAGCTCTCCAAGTCGGTGGAAACCAGCCAGGGCGGCTGGGAAGCAGGTGGCGGAGACCAGAGTGAGCTGAGCGCCAGCGTGCGCAGAAAACCCAGATTCCCCAGGAACCCAGGAAGTCCATGGAAGTGCACTCGCTGCCGGCAAGAACCCGGCTTCACCCCTTCAACCCCATTAGATTATTTTTTCATAAAGATCTGAAAGGGGGTCTTTAGTGCAGGATAAGACGCCTAAATTATTATTTTTTTTTTTTAGGTTTTTTGAGACAGGATCTCGCTTTTGTGGTTCAGGCTGGCCCCGAGCTCAGCCTCAAACTCACATCACAATCCTCCTGCCTCTGCCTCCCGAGTGCTGGGATTACAGGCATGAGCCACCATGCCCGGCACTGTGGTATGTGGTACTGGCTGCTGCTGGGTGTGGGTATTGTTACGTGGTTACCGGGGAATCGAACCCGGGCCCTTGCGCTTGCAAGACAGGCGCCGGAACCACTGAGCTAACTCCCCGGCCCGACGCCTAAATTATTTTTAAGAATTAGAAACCTGGGCCAGGGATTTAGCTCAGTGGTTCCAGCGCCTGTCTTGCAAGCACAAGGACCCAGGTTCGATCCCCAGTAACCACATACCATACTGGGCATGGAGACTCACGCCCACCAGCAATCAGCACCACATACCACAGTGCCGGGGATAGTGGCTCACGCCTGTAATCCCAGCACTCTCGAGGCAGAGGCAGGAGGATTGCTGTGATGTGAGCTTGAGGATGAGCTCAGGGCCGGCCTGAACTACAAAGTGAGACCCTATCTCAAAAAACCTAAAAAAAAAAGAAAAGAATTAGAAACATTTTCTTCAAATGATACCATACTTGGAAGCACAGTCTCTGCTGACGCTTTCTGGGCGCTGACTGGCTGGAAGTGGCCTAAGAGCCTTGCAGGGAAAGCGCTGGCGTCCACCCCGCAGCCCTCGAGAGGATCTCACCCAGCCTCAGCTCACCGGCTGCCCACCCACTGCCCGGGGAGCTGACACCCCAGATTGCACGCGGAGCCAGGCTCGGGAAGGCACAGGGTCGCACTGCTTCTGCCTGTGGTGTGCTGTGCGACCTCGTGATTGCCCACCGGCCTCTCTGAGCCTCCGATTACTCTAGAAACAAATCAGTCACTGTGGAATGATGCTAGGTCATGCACGGGGCAGTCCTCAGCAGAAGGCTCGGGAGCCTGCAGAGGTGAATCCTCAGATAAGTTTCACGGTCTAGTTCTGATTTACCTCCAGGCCACGCAGGGCCTGTTGGATTTAAAATGCATCCGTTTCCAGATCCTACTATATTCTTGAAAAGCTCTGACAGTAATCATTTCTCTAATTTAATTAAATCTTAGAGGGATGATTATATTCCCAGAGATATTTATTTTGAAAGCCACGTTTTGTGAATGTGACATTTAGTTTCCAGCACCGACTTCATGTACACCCTTCCAAGTGTGCGTGCAAGTAAACCTGTTCCTGTAGGAAAGAAAAATGACAGCAGAGAACAAAACAAGGTGGCCGTCTCACTCAGTGTGTCTCTCCAGGAGATTCATGTCCTCTGAAAAGCTTGAGAAAATACAGGAGGAGGGTTGAAGAGACGAGAGGAGATCAGGAAAAGAAAGAAAAAACAAGATATATTATGTACAGTTACACATTCCCTATAATGAATGCCATCCCTTTTATATATATATATATATATATATATATATGGAACATCAATAAAAGTAATTAAAAAAAAATAAATACAGACTTTTCTTCCCAGACAAATATGATACCCGATTTCAGAAATACATTCAGGATGGGAAGGATGGCAGCCCCCAAGCCAGGACGAAAACAGAACTTGGCCTGGGAGGACTGTCTCCGTGTCCCAGGTAATTCCTCAGGTCCAGCCTCGGCGTTCTCTGTCAATGCAGAAAAATAGCCCACAGCCACTTAGACACTGCCTGAGATTCTAAACTGAAGAATGCACTGGATAAATAAATCTCTTAATGAAATACAAGCAATTAAGCTAAAACTCCGATCAAATGCGGTCTGTCACTCAACAACCTGACACTTAATTGAATTTCTTTTTCCACCCCCTGGCTCCTTTTCCCAGATAAACAAATTCATTCACTGAAGATCAAGTTTCCCTAACCCAGAAACCAATGATAGTCAATCAACTAATTGACACAGCGAAGATTTCTATTTTTTTAAAAGGTTCCCCTAATTAAAGTGGGAATGAAACTTCCCAATCTGTGTGTCTGATATTCGTGCCTCGATGGTGAACCTGCTCTGTCCTCCTCTTCAGGACCCGGCAGCAGGGAGCAGGGTGGGTCCCGGACCCAAGTCCAAGTCCAGCTCGATCCTAACTTTGCTCTGTGCCTCCCTGTTCTGCTCTTCAGCAGCTGTGCGGAGTGACTAGAGTTAGATGTCTGCAGTCCAGGCCATGGACACGCACACACACGCGCGTGCACACGCACACACGCATACTCTGGTCTCCCGGAACACAAGACCCTCAGAGACAAGCCCCCGAGCAGAGCAGATCCTCACGCAGTTGTGCGCCCCCTGAGCTCCTCACCCCGTGCACAGCACACTTGTGTGGCCCCAGGATGCCTTTTACCCACTGACACACTCCTCTGCTCACACTTACAGCCAGCTGTGGCTCTGAGTAGCTCTCCTAGTCACAACCGCACTGACAGTGACCTAGGGACCCCAGAAACCTGACCCACCAGAACCTTCCAGAACTCCCTGGGTTCCACTTTCTGTCCCGGGCCAAGCAACTCAGAGACAG
>PVIR01006209.1:41066-67755 GCA_004026965.1 Petromus typicus | reverse complement strand
GGTTCAGGCTGGCCCTGAGCTCAGCCTCCAACTCACATCACAGCAATCCTCCTGCCTCTGCCTCCCGAGTGCTGGGATTACAGGCGTGAGCCACCACGCCCGGCACTGTGGTATGTGGTACTGGTTGCTGCTGGGCGTGAGTCTCCACGCCCAGTATGGTATGTGGTAACCGGGGATCGAACCCTGGTCCTTGCGCTTGCAAGACAGGCGCCGGAACCACTGAGCTAAATCCCCGGCCCCTTGTCTGTCTTTCTTGATGAGTGGTTCTCAGTTGGAGCTGTCCCCCCACCTGGGAGGGACATATGGAAATGTCTGGAGACATCTTGGTTGCCACACACTATTGGAACTTGGTGGGCAGAGGCCAAGGAAGCTGTTAAACATCTTGCCATTCAAAGCAACCACCACAGTAAGAATTACTCTGCCCCAAATGCTGATCATATGCAATTCAAGAAATCCTTCTCTAGGGTTCCACAGCCACCTGCACATGAACACCTCAAGATCTCTGCTTTCACCAGCAGACCTGCTTCTCCTCCTGGCCCAGATTCCCAGGAACATCCTCTGACTCCCTTCACCCACCTCTATAGTTAATTCTAAATCTCTGGCCCTTACCTTCTTGTCTGTCAAGCTTTAGTATTTTCACAATTACTCTTTATTTTTTAAACAGCTTTATTGAAGTATAGTTTACATAAAAGTTTCTCCTTATATTCAATTTGGTGACTCCTACATAGTAAGTTTAAAATTATGCAGCTATCCATCCCTGCAGTCCTGTTTTAGAACATGGCCAGCATCCTCTTAAAGTCCCGTGGGTCCATTTTCAGTCGTTTCCTATTCTTCCCTTTGCCTCCAGCCCTGGGCAGCCATTATTCTTTTGGTCTCTAGATTCACAGCTGCCTGTTGGCCGCCCATCTAGCTCTTGCCCAATTCATACTTCACACTGGTTGGGAACAGGGGTTCCTGAGACCAACATCTACTTCAGTCCTTCCCTGTGTAGTCTCTGAGTCTGGAATGCAGTCTGAGCTCCTCTAGGCAGTGTTCACCTCCTCTTGTGCTCTGGCATCTGTTCTACTCCACCAGCGCAGTGACCCTCAGTACTGTTCTTGCCCTTTCCCAAACCTGCCATGTCTCTCACACGCCAGACCCTCTATACAAGGCATTTCCTTCACTTGAAATGCCTTCACCTCCTCTCCTTGCCAACTGGCTCAGGCACCATATCTTCTAACAGGCTCTCTTCAGCAGCTCCCGGCTGCATCATTTCCCTGCTGCTTGCAGGGCTCCTCATGGAGTGCTCCCTCACTGAAGGACTTACCCTGTCACATTACATTTGTGGCTCTACTTTCCTGTCCTCCAGGGTTAGGACACTTTGAGGGCTCAAGATGTGTCACATAGGCTTTGCTTCAGCACCTGGCATTGTGTAGGAACTCAATAAATAGTTGGAACATTTGAATGAGTAGAAGCTACAGCATTACATTTATGCTGTTACCACTGTGTAAACTTTTTAAAGATCTTGTGCACCAGACTAAGTTTATTTTACTTAGGGTTATAAATTCAATTTGTTTTAGCTACCCCAAAAGTCATGCAGAATATGGATCTTTTACACAATTTTTAGTCAAAAAATCTAATTTATACTTTAGAACTAACTGGGTAAAACTCTGGAGGGAGAAATATGCATTTTTGACAAGTTTAGTCCAACTCTTTATATACTTTACTCACTAACATGCATATACCTGAAACCTGAACTATTGACCTTAGGCACAGTTCCAAATATAATCTTGTAAAACATGCCATGCAGATCTGGAGACATAAGGTGCATTTCACAAAAGTGTAGGCTTGTCTCACACAAGGAAATCTAAATGGGTGTTTCAGTGATGCTTTGCTGTCCTGGGGATCAGACACTATTATAATGTAACTCAGCCACAGTAGAGTCCCAGTTCAAGGGGACACAGAGTGGAGTGGGGTTACTCCAAGCCTATGCTCCTCAGCACCCATATTTTCACTCAACTTGATTTCCAAACAGTCAGGAATGCATATGAGCTGCCCATGTTGTATGGAGAGAAAGGTGAATCTGAGCAGAGTATGTGGCAACTTTATCTGTGCGCATAAATTCTTCCCAGGCAACTGTCAGCAAGCTGCCATGCTCAGGAAAACGGTCCAAGTTACGGCCAGCCTCAGCTGCAGTAACTGCACCCCTGAGCATTCTCCAATGGCCAGCCAATAGGGACTCATCTGACCGAGTGGGGCTTTTAGCCATCTTTCAGTTCAATTGAAGAGGAGCTTAAGGACATCATAGGGATTTGTAACGTGCCATGCGAGGTGTCAGATCCATAAACTAGCAGGCCCGTCGTACCATGCACATGTGGAATTGTCTCTCATTGGCAGCAGACAGGTTGGAGATGACCTTTTGCTATTTAATTGTATTCATCGCTTAATAATTCAAGAATACCAAAAAGGGATAAAAACTTCAGACTAGAATTAGACTCTTTCAGAACCTTAACCGAGAAATAAAAAGCAGAAGCATTTGGCAACCAGCCTAAAGGGAATGCTTTTGAATATCTCGGTTGCAAGAACTGTCCCTGGGCTGAGGGAACCAGAGACCGAAGTTCTCACGCTAGCTGGCACTGCAGTATTATAGCTCTGTTTCCCTTTCTTTACAGTGAGAGCATTGCCCTGATCTCTGAGGTTTGTTTTCTTTCTACCATTCCAATTCCCTTTAGTTAAGGATTTAAGAAAACGTGAGGCATGTTCTTCTGACAGGTTTTGGACTCTCTCTTGTTAGGTATTATTTATTGCTCATATAGCCATCTCATTTATTAGGGTTTTTTTTTTATAGCCAGGAATAGATTCAGAGATCAATACATTTTTATTAATGATAGTCCGTCATGCCTGGTAAAGAGATGGCAAGAGAGCTCATCTAGAATGAGCCACTTGAATAAACCTGACACACAGGCTTAGCTGTGAGCTGCCTTTTGGCAGGCCTCTCTGTAAAATAATGACATTGGCAGAGGACGCCTATGGAAACCTTCCTCACAGCCAGACTCATAAAATCAAAGGGCAGGTTTGGGGTGTGTTTCTCAGCCTCCTCTGTATATGTAAATCCTATGACTTTTTGAGTGCAGCATTTTATCTTCAAAAGGACAAAATGTGGCATTTGCCAGAGTCATTAAAAATGATAAATGCCTAAAATACTTTAGATTTTGGATTATTGGAGGCTATTACAAATACAATTTCAATACTAAACAGTATTTTACAGTTGAGAACATCTCACTGAGGTTGTCAAATCAAAATTTAAAATCTTCCACATCTTTCCCTTTAATCATACAAAATCAGACATAATTGTTCATTCACCTTATAAAAATGAGTGGTGTGAATTTTGTAGACGTGACTTCCACCTCCCAGCTTTATTAAGAGATAGCCTTGTACCCTGAAAGAGTCAATTCACCTTCCAGATGGAGCTTTTGGCCCCTTTGAATAGAGTTCAGAAGAAACCAAGTTCACTATTCTTTTGCATTTATCTTGTGCCTTTTGAACTTCGTCTCATTCCATTTATGTAAAAATTTAAAATATTCTTCAGTAATTTAAAACTATTTGAGACCATTTCCAGTAATTTTACTTCAGAGTTCTAATCTCAAAGACCTCAAGGGAAAAATGGGGCTTGAATGCTCATCCCCCTCTTGGTGACCTTAACCCTGACCCCAGGTCTGCTCTCTATAAGTGCCAAACATGATTCATTCTCCTTGCTTGGTTTAGTTTTGTTCCTTTAATGAGCCAAGATGACTACAGAGACCTGATAGCTTATTTGTGCTAATGTAAGTATGCTCTACTAGTTAACTCCTAACATTTATTTGGCTTCTCCTTTTGCCTAGAATTGATCCTTTGTCTCAGAGATGAAAAGTCATATTTTAACCAAAGAGATGCAAACAGTTCAAGTAAACAAGATTGCTGCCCTAGAGTGCAAGATAAAACCAAGTGCTAGGGAAGAAGAGAGTACTTGTAGTTTCTGTGCAGCCTCTGCGTTATAAATACAGCGTAAATGCTCATGAACACTTAAAAAATCTATTTGCAGCCTAACGCATTCCTCCTCAGACCATTTTCTTCTTGTGAATTCTAGGAATCATCCTTCTCTAAGTTAAAATATTTTGTGTTTGGGCCAGAAATGTGACTCAGTGGTGGTGTGCCTTCCTGCCAAGCGCAAGCTCCTGTGCTTGATTCCTGGTACCAAAAGAGAAAAAAAAGTAAAAAGTATTGTGTGTTTACAATTTTTTTTTTTTTAGTCCTGAATGCCTTATTTCTCCAGCTTCTAAGGCAGTGGTGGCAAACCTACAGCACATCTACTGTAGAGGACAGTCTGATCATTGAAACCTCTCAAAGTACCATTGCTGTCCTAGGATATAATTTCTGATCTTATTCACGTGTGCAAGAACGCTTTTGTTTTGATGTGGGTTTAACACACGATATCTGATTTTCTGTCCTAAGTTGCAATGGCAGAACTGGGCCATCAAGGACGCTTAGAAGGTGATAAGTGTGAAGGGACAGTCACAGACACGATTTACGGCAGGTTTGGTTTCCCTGTTGTCCAGCTGGCCACTTCCAGCCAATTCATTCCAGATTGGTAAGAGTCTGTCCAAAGGGTTCTGACAAATGTGTTTTTATCCTTGTGAATTTATGCTTCCCTCAGTGTAAAAAAAAAAAAAAAAACCTCAAAAACTATTAAAAACTGATATGACTTTGAACAGTGGCTTGATCCCTGATGATGGCCTTTCCTGGCCATCCATTTAATTTCTGGCTGGGCCATCTAGAGACATGAAAAGCTGTCCCTCCCGAGGCCAGGCCCGGGCCTTCCTGCAGCACACTGTACTCATGGCAGTTTAGTCCAGCTCCTTTTACAGGTCAGTGATACCCTGAAGCTTGTGTTCTTGTGTCACCACAAATCTCAGAAGATGGAATTGCCTTGGCAGCTTCATCCTCTTAAGATGAATCGGAGGTGGGAGTGAAGGACAGGGTTCTAATCTTGGTTTTAGGAGTAGGGAGGGAGGACATTTCTGTCTTCACACAGGGAAACCGCCGCTGGAGCACAGTGAAGGGACTGTAAGTGGGTCAGTCACGCTGGGGGATCTTTGTCTTTTAAAACTATCTAATTGTTCTCTGCAAATATGTAGTAGTTAGGCTTCCTGAGCATTATCAGTGGACTCCCTCATCTACAGTACAGCTTTACACACTTCTTTCCTCAGAAGAAACAAAATGAAAACTTCAGAGAAAATTCTCCCCGGGGTATGAGAGAGTTATCAAGTCTCCAGTTTTTAGAGTGAAGGCATCTTTTCTTATGTTAGCCTGGTTATGCCAGATGGCTTCCTTTTAAAAAAAATCATAATGAATTCTACATGGTCAGGTATTGTCATCTTTGCAGAGAATTTTCTTTGCCTAATGTCCTATCTGATGGGCCATTCTGTGTATTATGTGGTACATAATCTCCATAAATGTATGCTGTGGTCCATAAAACTGCCATACTGTTTTCAGAATCTAGTAATTCACAAAGTAAACCTGAGACAGTGCTGTTAATAAACACAAATCGCAAACAAGAAGGTAGTAAGTGGAAATAATGCACTCATTTAGGAGTAATAAAGCTTTTGATCTTACTTTGAAGGAAAGAGCCTAGGTTTAAACTACCCATTCAGCGACAGCCAGATGCCCATAAAGAGCAGTACTTTGCTTTGATAGAAAATCACTGAGGCCTGTCTAGCAGGTCTGGTTTGTAAACAGGTTAGTTAAGGGCTCATCAGGACTGATTTGCATAGGGCTCAGTGAGTTCCAGCCACTTTTTCAACCTTAATAAGCAGTGCTAGTTTCAGGTTAGAGAGTACACGTTTTTTTTTTTTTTTTTTCCATTTAAGCTAGAAATTATGCATAATTACTTTGTGGAAAAGGGAAAGAGCTTTCATATAAATGGCCATTTGCTGTCCTGAGCTAATGGAAAAGAGATGACCTAAGACTTGCTTTTGCTTACTCTAAGCGGTGATGGAAATAGGTTACAGTCAAGGTTTTCTTCCTAGTCTCTGTTGTTTGGGAACTAAAGAAAGATTCGTCTGAATTACAAAAGGGAAATGAACTGCAGACACAGACCACCGATATTTAGCTACAGATGCTTACCAAGGGTCTATTTGGAGCCAAGCTGTGTTCTAGGCCAGGGATCCCATAGCACGAAAGGCAGACAAATCCCCGCACAGGCAGAACCTCCTTTCCCCCAACCTAGTGTTAGAGCACAGCAAAGACAGTGGAGGGGGAGAGCCTGGCCACAGGTTCTAAAATCTCTACCCACAGCAACCTTTTGCTTGAGAGTCAGCAAGACCAGAATTTCTAGACGGAACAGGTCCTCTGGTTAATCTCATTGCACTGTTATTTTTGATTTTCAGACTGATAAACTTCCTCCGAAAACAGAAAATCTCCTTAAATTTTCACCTGAAAACAAAAATATAAAAGAAAAATCTTCTCATTTTGACCAAAGAATGATATACAGAACAGCTGGCAGGCAACTCTGGTAAAGACTTTCTCCTTCCCTCACTTCTTCTCCTCCTTTTTCTCCTTCTCCTGCTCCCTCTCCCTCTCTCTGTACCTCTCTTCCTCCTCACCTGCTCCTTCTCTCTCTTTCTCTTTTTTTAGGCAAGGTCTTGCTATATAGTCCAGGCTACCCCAAGCTAGAGTGTTCAAGCCCAGGCTTAACAACTTAGCAAGACTCTGCCTCAGAATTTAAAAAGAAAGAAAGAAAGAAAGAAAGAAAGGCCCAGCAATGTAGCTCAGTATGAAGGCTCTGGGTCCTTCAATCCCTAGTACTGGTATTAAAAAAAAAAAAAAAGTGCTATGGGATGAGATGCTGGTAGAGAATGGCGTGCATCTTTGGCTGACAAAACATTTTCGTATGCCTTCATCTACCTTATTCACCAGATCTGCCGCTGTGAGACTTCTGGCTCTTTCCCAAACTCAAAATGACCATGAAAGAAATGTTTCGAATAGATTCAGGATGTCAGTACAGTTATTATAGTGCAGCTAAAGATATTTATGGAAGAAGATTTCCAGAACTGCTTCAGAGAGTGGCAAGAATAATGGGATAAGTGTGTTTGAAGTGAAGAAGAGTGTCTTGAGAGGGATTAATGCCAATGTCTTTTATAATAAATACGTTTAAAAAAATTTTAAACATTCACCATATTTTTCAATCAGACTTCATTTTATGAACATTGATGATATTAACTTGTTCAGTGAGGGACCAGAGTTTAAATAACAACTTTTGGCTTTCATGTCCTGGCTCATCAAGGCCAAGGACCTCAGCCTTCCCCTGCTTTTTAGAAGGAAGATCCAAGCAGTCCACTCCTATAAATGTCACCTTGGATATATTCCACTCCAAAGAAAAGAGTGTGGCTCTGGGAAGTGTTAGAGGAAAGGCTGGGGACAATTTCTTATGGTCTCAAGTAGGACTGAGGCCCTGTCCAGGTAATTCAGATGGATGGGGATATAAAGGGAGGGCATGCCCTTTGCTGCCCCAGATGGATTTCATTAGGCTAAGGAGGAAGAAGAAGCCTTTGCTGGGTTCCTCCTTGCAGACTGCTCGGGAGAGTGTTTTAGTAAAATCCATCTGAGACCAAGTAAGACACCTGTACGTATCTCTTGGACAATTTACTCACAGGAATGCTTCCACTCAAGGAAATAGGTATGAGACTTCAGGGGCCTCATAGGCCCTCTCCCTGCCACCATCCTCTGACCCCACAATTTCCTAGCGTGAGGGCCTCTTCCAACTCCTCTCTCCACATCTCTTTCAATTTCCTTATGGACCTGTACTTACCTCTTCTGGCCAAGGACCCTAACCTGGTAGGAGCCCTTTGGCTCAGTGACCAAAGGCTCCTACCTACTAACCTTCTCAGGTGTCTCTTTGACACATGGCAGCACCTGCCCATCTCTCACAGCCTGGCAGGAGGCAGATAAGGAAAGCCACTACCTGAGCAGCCAGCCCTGTGTAAACTTCATGGGGGGAGGGACCATGGCTTGTTGCTGAGGTATTTATTGTCAGCATAGTCCACATAGTCTGCCACATAGTGTGGACTCACCAAATACTGCATTTAAGTGAATGAATGAATTAATGAGATGCCAGTTTTCTCTTATAAAGATCCTTGATTTTTTTTTTTTATTTTTATAATAGGGTTTCACTTTTGTAGTTCAGGCTGGCCCCAAACTCAGCCTCAAACTCATAGCAAACCTCCTGTCTCTGCCTCCCCAGTTCTGGGATTACAGACGTGAGCCACCATGCCTGGCACTGTGGTATGTGATTCTGATTGCTGGTAGGCGTGAGTCTCCACACCCAGTATTGTATGTGGTTACCAGGGATCGAACCCTGGCCATTGCTCTTGCAAAGTAGGCGCCGGAATCACTGAGCTAAATCCCCCGCCCAAACATCCTTGATTTTTTATTAGTAAGTCTCTTGACACCTCCTTCCTTTGGCTCATCAGAAACAAAGCCAAAGCCAAAGCTCCTGTGGACTCTTCTCCCATGGGCTCTGCAAGGAGCGGAGGAAAAGGAAGCCTGATTGTGCAGCTTTGCCTCTTCTCGGGAAGTCTGAGGTTTGCTAGTCCTTAGAAGTCTGGCTCTAATATTTGGAAGATGTCCTTGAGTTAGGAATTACCTCTGTTATGGACTTCAGGCCTGTTCCAGCACTTCAGGAAACATCCCATTATATAGGTAAGGCCACTTGTGTGATCTCTGACCTCTAATAGATGGTTGATAAATGTCCTTGCCCTCAGTGTAACACATCAAATGCAGGCAGTTAGAACCTGACAGCCTATACATTGAGATACTGCTGGCTAACCAGGTCTGAAAGCTCAGAAACCCACTGTAGCAGGATGCAAAAGCTTTCCTTCAACTAATATTACTTTATGTTCCTGTTAGTATATGTAACAAGAAATAAAATTAATATCTTAAATCCATACTTTTCTGTATCCCAACAATGAACTCACTGAGTATGAAATCAGGAAAGTGATCTCATTCACAATAGCTATCCATAAATGAATAAGCCTAGGAATCAAGCTGACCACGAGGGAGAAATTACAGAGAACTGAAGAAAGAATTTGAAGAAGACACTAAAATATGGAAAGACCTCCATGTTCATGGATTGGTAGAATTAACATGATTAAAGTGGCCATATTACTGAAAATAATCTACAGATTCAGTGAAATTTTCTATCAAAATTCAAATAACATTTCTCATGAAACTATAGAAAAAATCCTAAAATTCATAAGGAAATCCAAAAGATCCAAAATATCCAATGCAATCATAAGCAAAAAGAGCAATATTCAAAAGATCACAATATCCTATTTCAAAATACATTATAGACCTGTAGTAACAAAAGCACAGCACTAGCCCAAAAATAGACATCTAGACCAATGGAATCGAATACAGAACTCAAGAAAGCATCTATTCATCTGCACCTGCAATTCTCCTGATCACTGGAGAGGGAGTACAAACATGGCCAAACATGGTCTTAGCATAATGGAGCCATAGAAAGTAAAATAAAAACACATACAACTGCAAAGGGGCAAAAAAAAAAAAAAAAAAATATATATATATATATATATATATATATATATATATATATATATGATGAAGAAAATGAGCATCTTTTCTGGGAAAATTCAATATCCAAATGTAGACAACCAAAATGAGGTCTTTATCTCTCACTTTACAGAAATCAACTCAAAATGGATCAAAGACCTAAGGAAAAGAACTGAAATTTTGAAACTTGCAGGGGAAAACATTTGAAGTCATAGACACAGGTGAAGATGTCCTGAAGAGGACTCCAGTGGCACAGGAGAGAATCAACAATGGGATGACCTCAGAAGAAAAAGCTTATGCATAGCAAAGGAAACAATCAGTGCAGTGAAGTGTCTACTGAAGGGGAAAAAATCTTCGCCAGCTACTCCTCAAACAAAAGCTTAATATTTAGAATAAATACACAACTAAAAAGATGCCAAAACAAATATGCACGCATACACACATGCATACATATATACACAGACATTTTTACATGCATACAAAGAGCCCAGTCAATAAATGGGCCATAACTAGGTCAGGCCTGAGTTTTAGCCCTAGCTATATACCACTTCTTAGTGTGAGTCTTAGGAGGTGATTAGCCTCTCTCAGGATCACAGCCCTTATCTTAAAATAGGGCTGGTAATAGCATGTATCCCATGGGGGAGTTGAAAGACTTAAGTAAGATACATGCAGTGTGGGCAGTGAGTACGAAATTATAAAGGCTCGAAAAAAAAATAAGCTCTTATTACTAGCTACCAAGAAGCCAGTTGGTGAAAATCAAACTTGATAAACCCAAATCAGCCATCTCTACTTCAAATGATTTCTGGTCAGTTAGCAAGAAGATCTAGGAGTCTGCTTGTGGGAGATTTTCTACGAGAGAACAAATAGGAAAAGCCTGTCTCTCTCAAACCCGGCAGAAGAGAAGGAAATTAGAAACATCTTGGCCTTCTGGGTTGCCTTACCAAGACCCACAAAGTGCCCTGTGAGATGGATCTTGCTGAATAAAGTCCAAGCTCACACCAGGGGGATTCAGCACACACCACACTGTCCCGATAGACCACCACTGGGGCAAATGGTGGCCCATAGTCCTTGCCTTCTGCAATATCCTTCCCCTCTCCACTCTTTAATGTGGAAAATAGATATCAATCTTATGTAATGAGCTGTGGTACATCCCTACCTCCACTCAACGCCATTGTTATCCCCGAGCCTTTCCCAGTTAGAAACAGGGGAGCTGCCAGTCATGCAGAACTCAGTCAGTCTAAACCAGGTTGGAGATTGCTAGCAAAATGTTTGCTAACCCAGCCACTCATCTGATGCCCTGCTGATGGGAATCTGGACAGATCAAAGTCCTTCTAGAGGGCAGTTTGCAAATAGGTAAAGAAATAAATAGGTATTTATAATTAAACACAGAACTACTTATCCTCATCTTAACTTGTTTTACAGTATTAACATGACCTAGATCCTCTCCTGTGCCTTGGTCTTCCTACAAGGTTCTTTCTAGTGGAGCTTTGCCTAGCCCAGAGATCAAAAGGTTTGGCTCTGGAAGTGGCAGTGGTGTGGGAAGCGCCACCACAAAACACTAGGAATATTGGAATGTTCGTGACCAGTGGAAAGCATCTATTCATCTGCACCTAGAATTCTCCTGATCACTGGAGAGGGAGTACAAACATGGCCAAACATGGTCTTAGCATAACGGAGCCATAGAAAGTAAAATAAAAATACTGTGTACAGCCAGACAGAGACAAGAAGAAAGGAGGAAAGGGAGATGATTTAGAGAGAGAGAAAGAGAGAGCACTGCCATTATCTGGAATAGTATCTTGTGAGACAAGGAAAAGAAATAGGAATTCTGGAATATAGCAGGCTTATATTTGAAAAGTAGCATTGCTAATAAAAAGCAAGATTTGGGCTGGGGATTTAGCTCAGTGGTTCTGGGGCCTGTCTTGCAAGCACAAGGGCCTGGGTTCGATCCCCGGTTACCATGTACAATACTGGGCATGGAGACTCACGCCCAGCAGCAACCAGCATCACATACCACAGTGCCAGGTGTGGTGGCTCATGCTTGTAATTCCAGCACTTGGGAGGCAGAGGCAGGAGGATTGCTGTGATGTGAGTAGGAGGCTGAGCTCAGGGCCAACCTGTACTACAAAGTGTGACCCTGTCTCAAAAAACCTAAAAAAAAAAAAAAGCAAGATTTGAGAAGCGTGGTATCTTTATCTGTAAAATGGAGAAGTTACTTACAGGGTTAGTGGAAAAATGAAATAAGATGAAAGAGTATATGTAAAGCATCTAACTCCTGGAAAGGCCTCACAAAAATGAGCTCCAGTTTTTTAAGTATTTTTGTCTTCTTGTTTCCTGAAGATGCCTATGTGTTTTGCATAATATACGATGATTTCAGATTCAGAAATGTGATAAGTATGACATCCCTAAAACTATTTTATGTCCCCAAGATGAATGGTCTTGTTACTGGACAGCATATACAACTAGCATAGTTTTCACTATCTTACTTAGTTTTTACGTATTTTCCCTTGTATTGATCTTTTTGACTAAAGATTCTGTTTGCTTAAGAAATTTGTTAAATAGGGCCGGGGATTTGGCTCAGTGGTACAGGCGCCTATCTTGCAAGCACAAGGACCCAGGTTCGATCCCCAGTAGCCACATATCATACTGGGCGTGGAGACTCACGCCCAGCAGCAACTAGCACCACGTACCACAGTGCCGGGCATGGAGGCTCACACCTGTAATCCCAACACTCGGGAGGCAGAGGCAGGAGGATTTCTGTGATGTGAGTTTGAGGCTGAGCTCAGGGCCAGCCTGAACTACAAAGCGAGACTCTGTCTCAAAAAACCAAAAAAAAAAAAAAAGAAAGAAATTTGTTAAATAATGAAGTAAGTCCAAGAGAAATATTTTTTTAAAAGACAGTAAAAAAATGGTATTCCACCCTCCAAAAAAACATGGTGAATTGTATTAACATCTTTTGCATAACTCACAGATGGCTTTGACCTACATTCAAAAGACAGCTAAAAAGTTGGTCAATTGGGAGTGGAGAATGTTATAAAGTTTACCCAAGTACCCAGGCAGATAAGCACCATGGTAGAGGAAGTATCAGATTCATGTCCTGTAGGCATGGATCTTCTGTTTTACTTCCTTCTGTCCCAAGTAGTTGCTAAAGTAATTAACAGTTAGGAAAGCTGTGAGCACCCTCCCAAGGCAGTAAAATCTCATGGTGAGGATTCCTAATTCATCACAGGCAGTAAATGCTAACAAATTATACTGTACTAAAAGAGCCATTGCCCAAGAGTATAACCCAGAAGACATCACTGAAATAAAATCTTTATTATTATTTTTCCCCTAAGACGAGTGGGTGTTTAGTGGATATTTCTAGAAGTTATATTTTTATATTATACTCTGATTTCTGTAAAGCAAACTCCAGGTTGGCTTCGGTATTTGCAGAAATGCACCCTTTGTCTTCGCTTTATTTCTCTTTTCTTTGTCACCTCTATCTCAAGGGGCCTTTTCCAGTGTTTGAAGGGAGTATTCAATCTGATGTATTTAGCAGTTAGAATGGGAAAATGGCGGTCTTGTTTGCACTCAGTCACTCAGTCAAGAGTCAGCCTCCTCGATTTAATAGTAAAATATGCATCAGAAACATCAGTGATGGACTTCAGTGGCAACAGGAAGCAGCATATTTGGTGTTAAACATTAGGAAGTCTGGGCTGGGAGTTAGCTCAGTGGTTCCGGCGCCTGTCTTAGAAGCCCAAGGACCTGGGTTTGATCCCCGGTATCCATCTACCATACCGTGGAGACTCACGCCCAGCAGCACCCAGTACCACATACCACAGTGCCGGGTGTGGTGGCTCACGCCTATAATCCCAGCACTCGGGAGGCAGAGGCAGGAGGATTGCTGTGATGTGAGTTTGAGGCTGAGCTCAGGGCCAGCCTGAACCACAAAGTGAGACCCTGTCTCAAAAAACCTAAAAAACAAAACACATTAGGAAGTCTACTGCTTCTTTCAAGAAGATTACCAGATTCCATCAGACTACCTTCTAGTGCAGTGGTGGCTAACCTATGGCATCTGTGTCATTTATTTTTCTTTTAAGACAGAAGATGTTAGTACATCATTTAGAGGCATAGAAATTATTCAAAACTAATCTTGGTAAATTCATTAATACTGGGGAGGATATTTATTTAAAAACCTAAGAATTCTGTTCTTAAGAAACAAGATTGTCTGAAGATTTTTATAAGTTCCTAAAACTTCAGAGGCCCTAAAACTCAGCCCTCTTCATGCCAGCTTTGACTATCAACATCTATTCTCTTTCTGAATGCTACACAAAAGGGGTAAAGATAGGAAGTATCACTTACTTTGCTTCTTTTCTGCCTATCTTTTGAATAGGTTACAAACTTTGTTGTTGTTGTTTTAGGTTTTATTTTCTTCTTCCCACTGAACAGACAGAGATGCTTGTGCACCACACATCCTGCTGTTCTGTGGACAAGAAAAACGACAGTGATACCATCGACAGCTTGACGGACATCCAGAACTGCAGCCCAGACTGGGGCTCAGGACGTGCGGGTAACACGATCACCAGACAGATCCCTTTCACGATCAGTTCTGCAGAGAGCTGATCTCTGATTGCTTGACTCAGCTACTTCTATGTTAGGAGACACAGTGTCTGAGTTATTGGCAGGTTTTAGTTGGAGGGGATGTCTTCTGGAAGAAAACAATAAAAACCGGAGACTTACAGACGAAGAGGTTATGGTAGGGTACAAAAACCTGAATTAGAGTCTGAAGGCAAGACCCTAGGCAGCTCTAGGACTGGCTTCCTTTGTGCCCAGCTTTATTCCTGAGGTCTGCTCACCCTTCTCCCTCCTCTGACCATGTCCCAGAGCTTCCTCAGAACTTCCGTTGCTTCACAGCCTGGCTTTCAGAGGGCCCATCACAACCACTCACCACGCCTTTTCCCTCACAACCACCACCCACTTTTGCTTTGAGTCACACTGATGGCTGATTTCCTTTATGTTTCTCACAATAAACTCACAAGAGGTAGAAAGTGACTGGCCCAAGACCATGGTCTTCTCCCAGTCACCCATAGGTCACTGGCCCTATTCAGGTCTAACTGACTATAATTTGGGGGATTATTTAGAAGATAAAGCCTTCTTCTGTCTCCTCAAAGAGACTAGTAATGTTGCTAAATTTGAATAAAGTCTGGAAGAAATTGTCAGTGAAAATTTTTGTGTTTGAGCATTATTACAGAAAAATTTGAAATCTTTAAGAATTTCAGAGATTTGGTTATTCCTGGAAAAGTTTATACATTTCAGGACAGCTATTTCAGTGATCTGGGTACCAAAACAAGGCTCTCTGGTCCCCTAACAAGGTAACATTCTGGTAGCTTGGCCTGGCTTTGTGGTCACCCCTTACAGCTTCTTACACTACACGAAGTGGGGATGATGAGCTTTGCATGAGGTCTCTCTGGCGGTTTCTTTCCTCCCAGTTTCTTCCTCTGTCAGCTCTCTTGCCTGTCCCACAGAGGCTGTCGTGGAAGCACACACCTGCATCAGCACTGAGTCTTTTCCCAGGATCCTCCACCTGGCCATGCCCCCTGCGTAACTTCCATCCTGAGTGCTGGCCCCACCCACCCTCTGATCACATTTGGCCTTCCTTTCCCTGCCCAGGTCCCTTCTGATTGCCCTCTGCCCATATCCATCTCCTTTCTCAGTGCACCTCTTTTAAAATATCTCCCCGTTCTCCATGGTTAGTGGGTCTGATTTCTCTCACTCTCACACACATTCCTCTCCTCATCAAACTATAGTTTCTCTTCCATGCGGTTAGGAGACACCTCACAGAGTGTGGTATGCTGGACCGGCAGAAGGGCATCGTAAGATACATAGAATCCAGATTCACATTTTCATCAGAACGCCCATTCCTGGAGGGCTGACTGGCTGGGGCTTGTGTGGTGTTAATTACACAAGTCACTTGGCTCTCCTAGCCTCAGCTTCAGCATCAGAAATATAGAAAAGAATTAGACCAACCTCATGGGCTTATTGTGATTCAACCAGGCCCATACATGTGAAGTGTTTTGTGACCTCTTAAAGGCCTTGCAAATCATCAACTGCTGCTCCAGCCATTATAGCAGGGGCTTGGTAAACCCCAGTCTCCTGGGCAGCTACTGAGCAGCAATGCTGTGGTCCCAGGTTTAGCCAACTGCACTAACTTCCTTGTCCATCAAGACTTTTATAAGACCTGCTAACAGGCAAGAAAATTACTGGGCTTGAGTTTCAACTCCTTCTCCTAACCCGGAGAAGGAGGTGCTAATGAGCAGTGAACTGGCCAAAAGGTGGGGGTCAGAAGGAAGATGGAGAAGGCAGCCAGGGGATTGACCAGCCCTCTGCTAGGTAATAAGCACACCTCTCTGCTAGGTAATTAGGTGTCCCAGACCCTACTTGGGACTGAGAAGAAAACAGGGTCTGGCAGGCTTAGGCACAAAGAATCTGATGCTGGAAAGGCTTTGGAAACATGTCTAAGTCATTCCATGACCTTCCTCCCCCATCATAAAAATAAGCTTCCAGCCTCTGCGTCCAGCCAGTGTCTTCCTCTTGAGCCAGTTCTATTTTTACTGATTCCTTCTTGACAGAAATATTAGGCCACAGAACACTGCTGGCAAGTGGTAATCTGACCGCCACCAGCAGTGGACACCACCTCCATTGTAGGCCAGTGGCCAGGCAGGCGGGCCCAGGATTCTGGCTGCTTCCCAGACATCAGGGCAGCGGTGGCATCGCAGAGCAGCCTGTCTGGCATGTGCTTTTCCTTCCATCCACAGTGCTGACTCAAAGCTCCCAGGAGAATGAGCCTGGGAGCCCCAATGTTCACGAGCCATCTTTACCAGCAACGCCTTATGTCAAGGGCGGGGAGACCAGAGGCTCTCAAATCTGGCTACACTGAGAACCACCTGCTGCCACCCTTGAAAACTGTTGTGCTGTTAGTTGACTAATGCATCCTCAGCACTTGGTACTTAGTATTCCTTTTCTCAGTATCCATAACCCAGCACCTTACAAATAACAGCATACCTCATTAATATAGGTCTAATAAAATTGAACACAATTTGGAGCAACACTGTGAAGTACTTGGTGTGGTTACCCTGCTTTGGTTCCACTGATAGTCAGAGACTCTTAATGGGGAGGAAAGGAAGCATATGCTGTTAAGAAGGCTCATCAGAGGCCAGGCATTTAGCTCAGTGGTTCTGGCACCTGTCCTGCAAGCACAAGGGCCCAGGTTCGATTCCCCAGTAACCACATACAACAATACTGGGTGTGGAGATTCACACCCACCAGCAACCAGTACCACATACCACAATGCCAGGCGTGGTGGCTCACGCCTGTAATCCCAGCATTCGAGAGGCAGAGGCAGGAGGATTGCTTGATGTGAGTTGGAGGCTGAGCTCAGGGCCAGCCTGAACTACAAAGCGAGACCCTGTCAAAAAAAAAAAGCTCAGAAGAGGGCAGAGAAGGGGCACAGTTCAATTTGGAAAAACTGTGAACTGGGTTAGCTGAGGTGGAAAGTTTGTGGTATGCATGCTGATAGCCCAAACAGAAGGCTTTTAAATACCAAAATAATTTTTCTTATGAAAGTTCATTATACTGATTTAAACCAGGATATTTAGAATTTAAAAATTTAAAGAAAAACATTTGATATTTTAATATTTATTCAAGGTCTCATAATTAACAAGTAGGAAATTTGGGCATGAGCTTTGAGAGTGGGAAAAGTGGGTACTTAGAGAGAGAGAGGTTAGCACAAATGTCCAGGTTTAAATGTATTTCCTCACAGAAGCCTTGGACTTTGAGCACATTTCTCGATCCTTTACTTTTGTGCTAAGAACATGTCATCGGGCACAAGTCAAAGTTACATAAAAAGAGTTTAAGTCACTTGAGGGCCAGGGATTTAGCTCAGTGGTTCCAGCACCTGTCTTGCAACCGCAAGGACCTGGGTTCAATCTCCAGTTAACCACATACCATACTGGGCGTGGAAACTCATGCCCGGCATCAATCAGTACCATATACCACAGTGCTGGCATACCACAGTGCTGGGCATACTGGCTCCCGCCTATAGTCCCAGCACTCGGGAGGCAGAGGCAGGGGGATTGCTGTGATGTGAGTTGGAGGCTGAGCTCAAGGCCAGCCTGAACCACAAAGTGAGACCCTGTCTCAAAAAAAAAAAAAAAAAAAGAGTTTAAGTCACTTCAAAGGTACAGTGGCTTCTTGGAAACCCTTGCACCACTGGGAGCCTGGTAGATAAGAATGAGTTTAGGTTGTGTGACAGAACTTATTTCTTCTAGGAATGACAATCCAGAGCAAGTCACTCTAACCAGCCAACTACACTAAGCTTTGGGATGTAAACAATGTCACCCACAGGGCTTGTAAAACTGATGTCTGAGCCTCATCCATAGAATTTCCAGTTCACTGGATCTAGGTTGATGCTAAGAGGCTAAAACTGTGTTTCTAATTCTCAATGACGCTCATGCTGCACATCGGGTGCCCACACTAGAACAAGAAGGGGGCAGGAAGTGGGGAATAAGTCCCGTTGGGCGCCATTGCAGAGCTCAGGATCCCAGGGAGAAGGAACAGTCCGAGCCTGCAAGCATGTGTAGGGAGTGCTATCCCACAGGGACTGTTCTGTAGGGAACAGTCTGCCCCTTGTGCCCCAAAGTGGTAGAGACAAAATTTGAACGCAGCAAATCAAGATCTGTGAAGGATCTGAAGTTTCATTCTACTTGCCATCTACTGAATTAGCTTCCTACATTTTCATGGATGCTGATGTAGACAATGCTACTCCTGAGTCAGAGACAAAGAATCATTTATTGTTCATAGCAGTAGCATTAGCCAGAGTATCAGGATTTTTTGTGCTTAGTTTTCTGAGCCTCAGTTCCCATAGAGCAAAATAAAGGGAACCAGTTGACACCTTTATATGTGGTAGATTAGGTTATAGGAGGGTAGCTCTGATGTGAGGGAATCTGAATCTTCTACAACAGGTAGAAAATATGCCCGACCTCTTGCGGTAAAAGAGATATTGTATCTTCTAAGGTTGTATGTTCTTTAAAATGTCTTTCTTTCTTTTTTTTTGAGACAGGGTTTTGCTTTGTAGTTCAGGCTGGCCCTGAACTCAGCCTCGAACTCAGCAATCCTCCTGCCTCTGCCTCCTGAGTGCTGAGATTACAAGCATAAGCCACCAGGCACAGCATTGTGGTATGTGGTACAGATTGCTGGTGGGCATGAATCAACACAACCGGCATTGTGGCATATGGTTACTTGGGATTGAACCAGGGACCTTGCACTTGCAAAGCAGGTGCCAGAACCACTAAGCTAAATCCTCAGCCCTAAAATTTCTAAAGTGTAAACTGAAACAATGTTATTAGGTTTCTCTGCCTTGCTAAATGTGCAAAACATAGAGACTCATGGACTTGTTTGTTAATAAGTCTATACTTTTTTTTTTTTTTTTTTTTAGGTTTTTTGAGACAATGTCTCGCTTTGTGGTTCAGGCTGGCCCTGAGCTCAGCCTCCAACTCACATCACAGCAATCCTCCTGCCTCTGCCTCCCGAATGCTGGGATTACAGGCGTGAGCCACCACGCCCGGCACTGTGGTATGTGGTACTGGTTGCCGCTGGGCGTGAGTTTCCACGCCCAGTAGAGTATGTGGTTACCAGGGATCGAACCCGGGTCCTTGCACTTGCAAGACAGGCACCAGAACCACAGAGCTAACTATCTGGCCCCCAACAAGTCTATACTTTTAACAACTATTTCAGTCAATGTGTATACTATACACCACTGGCCTATATCACCTGTTTTCCTACTGCCAATGAGCTAAGAATGATTTTTTTAAAATTGAATTCTTTATTATTGCATTTTATATACACATTACAATTGCACTCAACATTGGGAATTTGTACAAGTTTATATGATGTGAGTTCTCATTTTTACCCATTTCCCTACCCATCCTACCACTCCACCCTCTATATAAATAAAAATGAGTTTTACATTATTAGGTAATAACAATAGATAACAAGATCGTTATGTGGCTTACAAAGTGTAGAATATTTATTCTTGTCCTTTACAAACCGCAGATCTTTGGTGTCCCAGATCTTGAAGTTTCTACTTCCATAATTATGACAAATAAATTTAGATTGTTTATAGCCCTAATGGTATTTTGTAATATAAACATGAACTAATATAGTACATGGATGAATGAATGAGTAGGTAAATCATTGGGTAAATGAGTTATAAAAGTTTAAACACAAAAATTTTGTCTTCTAGTTCTTTGGTCTTTACTCCATAGTTCTCTCCTGTTTTACCCATTTACTCCCAATCTGATCCATTTCTGTCCTAAAAATTGGCTAGTAATAAAATGCTAAGAACAGTGATGTTCAAACATATGTATAGAATGAATAAAAGTGAAACAATTACAGAATTTTAAGTCTGTAATACCTTAAATTTCTGAATATTATATGTGTATTGTTATAATTTTGTTTTTCCATAAACTTCCAAAATATCTAAAGTCTTTTACATTTTAAAAATATTCAAAATAAATTCTTCTCTGGAAGGCTGAGGCCAGTAGGACATAAGTTTGAGTCTAGTCTGGACAACTTATTGGGAGTAAGATGCACCTCAAATTTAAAAGTTTAAAAAAGAGACTAGGGATTTTGCTCAGTGTGAAAGCCTTGGGTTTGATTCCCAGTACCATCAAAAAAATTAATTCTTGCTTATAAAAAATTTAAAACAAGGTATATAAAGTAGCTCCATTCTTGCTTTTCTAATTATATTAATAATGTTATATACATCCTTAAGATTTTGAAAAATGTATATACCAGGCCGGGGATTTAGCTCAGTGATTCTGGCATCTACCTGGCAAGTGAAAGGTCGAGTTCAATCCCTGATAACCACATACCACAATGCTGGGTGTGGTGGCTCACACCTGTAATCCCAGCACTCAGGAAGCAGAGGCAGAAGGATTGCTGAGTTCAAGTCTAGCCTGGGCTACATAGTGAGTTCAGAGCTAGCCTGTACTACAAAGCAAGAACCTGTCTCAAAAAAAAGTGTATATACCATAATTTATCCACATATAAATATGTTGTGTACTTAATTATTTAAAATGGTTTAATCTTTCTTTACAATCTTTCTTTACAAAGTGTATGTCAGACATCATGGGGCTATTGTACAAAAAATTGTTACTTATTTAGAAAACATCCTGGTCCTTTCCTTTATAGCAGCACCAAGACTTCCCCAAAAGTAATTTTGATTGAAGTTTATTCCCAAAGAACCTTTACTTTAGATTCCCTGGGCTTACAAGCTCGGGAAGGATGGGTCATGGAGTGGGGAGTAAACTGCTAAGGACATCTCACCTGAGGAAGCAAGAGTGTCCATGTTGGTAAATATGCCTGGAGGGGGAGATGGAGCTCTCAGTGTATATCCACAGCACTCGGAGTCTGCCAAACTGCTTTACACCAGACGATGGGAGAGATGTGTTAGGGCTAAGATGGAGCTCTCCCCTGTCAGACTCAGAAACACCCTGTGCTTGAAAATGTCTGTGGCATTCATGGATCAATGAGGTACCCGTAGGTTACTGGCTCACACAGGATTTATGGGCACAGACAACCCTTTTCCAGTGATACTTCCTTAAAAACTCAGGGTCCCCAAAGCTCCATCCTCCAGCGAGCAGGACACAGAAGTCCTGAAACCTCTTTGCTTAGTCTCCTCGCGGACCCACCGCTGCTCATCCGGGGCCCTACAGAGGGAAGCAGTTATTAAACATTACCTGTCCTCTCTCCTTCCAAAGGTTGTTCTTAAAATCAGCTCAAACAGGAAAATAATAACTGTGATAGATTTGACCTTTGAAAAAGAAACATTAGATCCTCTTTCTGGTAGCTGAGAAATTCAGTGCTGGCAAATTATGTGAGTCACTGACAGAAACGAGGCTGGTAGCTGCAAGCATTGGTGAGCGAAGGAGAAAAGACAGTAAAATATTAATCTTAATGTTTCATATTATATATGAATAGCTTCATCTAAAATATTGTGCTTAAATGATAAATATTGGTGTTAATTATTAATACCATACACTTTGCTTCCTCAGGCTGTAGTGTGTGGAATTGCAGATCATATTTTCCTTTTCCCCAGTCCCAGTGCATTGGGATTAGGACAGGTAACCTGCTCTACTATGAGCTTTCATCCCTTGGGGAGAATTAGACTTCAAGGAGGAAGTGGCAGGGTGGTCTTTACTCAGGGAGTCATCAGGAATCATTCTCATCTTAGGCCTCAATTTGACAGTTAATATCATAGATCAACTTCTGACCAATAGAGTATAAAATGGATGAACTATCTTAGTTACTTTTCTTGTTGCTGAAACAAAATACCTGACACTCCAGTTAAAGGAGGAAAGGTTTATCATAGTTCCAAATTTGTAGAGGTTTCAGTCCATAGTTGGTTGGCTCCAGGGCAGAGAGGAATGGCAGAGGGCACTGGAGAGGAGAAATGGCTCGTGGCGGGCAGAAGGCAGCAAAGCAGTGAAGTAGTAAACAGAAAACAGTCATAGCAGCCCTCTACCTGTCCCTGGTATTTTGTCCAAGCTATCTTCCCTTGGGGTAGGGCAACTTTAATCCTAGCACCACACTATGAATCAGTTCCAGCAGTACATCCTCAATCCCAGTATCACACTCTGTAGATCCAGTTTCCTCCAAAAAGCCCCACCTATAACCACATGAGGCTTTGGGGGGACATCAAGTAACATGAACCATAGAAGAAAGAACCTTTCAACAGTTACTATCACTAAAACCATCCTAGGAAGTAAAACTTTACAAGTTTTCATTGGTAATTCAAAAGAACAAAGAACAACCAACTCAGTGGAAAGAAACAGGCAAATTATTCAATAGAAGAGACAAAAAAGTTATATGAGCCCTTTAAAACTGAATATCATAATAAACGACAAATTTCTGCTTTTAATAGTGGTGGACTAGAAATTTAGACCAATTTGACCATTGAGGACAATTAGAAAAGATGGGCCAAATAGTTGACTTAAATTTTCCGGAAGGCAGCGGAGAGCTAGTAAGGCAGGAAAGAATTAATAAGTTAAAATTTGGGAGAAAATAGAAATCCTGAACAATGGAAACCTGGTGTATTTAGGAGCACTTTTACTAATTCCAGATGAGATGGTGGGAGGCAGAAAAGCTAGCAGGACTTTGACAGCTTTGTAGGGTTTAAGGAAGCAGGCAGTAAGTAGTGGTGACGAACCTATGGCACCTGTGCTGCCTGAGGCTATTTGTTGTCACTGACGGCTCTAAAAGGTTCACCAACTCTGGGACTCTAGGGCTTCTCAAAGTGAAGAGACCTAGGGAAACTTATGTCACTCTGAATGAGTCCCCTAAATATTTATACCTAGAATAAGGATGATCCAGAAGTAATCTAACTTTCAAAGGGATGCAATCCAGACCCAAACCTTATTATCACTGTTTGGAATAGGGAATTCCACATTGTTAATGTCCCTAGTATTCATCCAGAAGCAAAGATAAATCCTTTCTGAAGGAATAGCAGGATGCCTGTAATCTTTTTTATTTTTAGATATTTTTCATACCGACTTTAGGCATGTAATCAGAGTATTCCAGGCACATGTGGGGGAAATAACCACAAATAAAGACAGACAAAAGAGCTACAGAGCATTTAAATATGACTGATGTGTTCAAAGGTATAAAAGATAACACTGAGATATTTGGTATGGGAAAATAAAATGGAATTTTTAGAGATGAAAAATTCAGTTGTTGAAATGAACTCACCAAGTAGGTTTTAACAGAAGATTGAATAAAGCCAAATATAAAATTAATGAATGGCAAGAGATGTCATGGAAAACACAGAAAATAATATTTTCAGTGACAGAAAAGGCAGAGGGGGAAAAAAAGGGACACGCAGAGGTCTAATATCTTGAGGTAGAAGTCTAACATACTGAGTTTCAAAAGTAGAGGAGAGAGATTAGAAACAATATTTGAAGATACAGTAGATGATCAAAAATTGATGAAAGGTATTAAACCCCAGATGCAAAGAGCTACAGATTCTAAGCAGGGCTAATGAAAGAAAAACCAGAGCTCAAAACACGTATTGGGATTTGACAGAAAATCATTGCCCACTAAGTAAAAAGATCCTTTTAGAATGAAATAAGCACATTTCCAGCCAAAAATGGATGACGTCATCATCAGCAAACTTATAATACAGAAATACTATAGTATGTACTTCACCCAGCAATAAAATGATTAAAAGTGGAAAGATAGAGATGTACAGAGAATGAACAGTGGAGAGTAAAAGTTTGCAGGAAACATAGATTCATGTGGAGTGTGATAGTGCTCTGCAATCTACCATGTCTGTAGAAGTAAAATGCATGACAATAACATCACATAAAGTTAGAACTGGGGAAGGGAATATATCAGTAAACTAGCATCCTAAGACACTGGAGAAAGCTGAGTATAATGTCACATTATACTTTTATAAGTCAAAAATATAAATTATATCTGTAGGGTAATGTTTATTAGAACAGTATAGGAGCACAGAGCATTCGACATACATACCCACACTCCTGCATACATGAACGCTTAAGAAAAGGACCAGAGGGATCCACCAAAATGTTAACTATGGCATTGTGTGGGTGGAGCAATCTGACCGATTTTTCCCGTCCTTTGCATTTTCGTCTAATGTGTGGAAAAGGGGCCATAAAAAGAATTCTGCCTCCTAATTTGATGAATTTTCAATTTTTTTTTTTTTTTTTGAGACAGCATCTTGCTTTGTAGTTCAGGCTGACCCTCAGCTCAGCCTCAAACTCACATCACAGCAATCCTCCTGCCTCTGCCTCCTGAGTGCTGGGATTACAGGTGTGAGCCATCACATCTGCCCCTGTGGTATGTGGTACTGATTGCTGCTGGGCGTGAGTCTTCACATCCAATATTGTATGTGATTTCCAGAGATCGAACTCGGGTCCTTGCACTTACAGGACAGGCACTGGAACCACTAAGCTAAATCCCCGGCCCTCAATTTAGTTTTTTTAGCTCTTCTAAACTGGAGATGAATGATTACAAGTAAAAATTGTTATTAATTTAAAGCCTCTTTCTTTTTAATTTTTTTTTTTTTTTGCTTAACAAGGTAACCTAAATATCTTTGTCATCAAATATTATTCTCTAATTTTTAATGACTGTAGGTTAGCCACTTGCATAGCTATAATTTATCCAATAATTCTGTTATTGGGCATTTGGGTTATTTCTAATTTTTAGAACTAATACATACTCCTAATGAACATTACTACATATATGATTTTTTATTTTATTTATTTATTTTTTTTTTTTGGCTAAGAATATATTCCCACAAGGATACCTGGTAGGCCAAAATATTAAGATTTTTATCCACCTTACCTAAGTGCTTCCTGTAAGGCTGAATCGAGCGGGTGCTGAGGAGGAGACCCAGGGCCCACACATCCCAGGCAAGGGCTTCACTACTGAGTTCACCGCCAGCTCTTCCACTGGGTTTTAATTGACCAGGGTGAGAGATACGGAGTCACCATTTCACGGACACACCTTGGGTCTGTGACAGCTCACGCCTGCGGCTGTGGTCGCACCTGGACAGAGAGGCCCAGCAGTGTACGGTGTTACGTTAATGTTTAGAAAGGCTGGAGGAATTCACAAAGCGGCAGCTTGATGGGTGTGGTCGTGCCTGGGAAAACTTCTCCTCCGGGAGCTGAGGCTGGAGGAAAGCCTTCAGGGGACAGTTGACTGACGACTGGCCCAGAGGTCAAGGAAACAGCTGACATAAAGCAAATGCCCACGGGAGCCAGCAGAGGCCGGACCCACAGTGGCTGGAAGGAAGAAGGTGGAAGGTCCTGCCACACAGAGCTGAACTTGGAGCTGGCTGGGGCGGGGCAGTGGGTGTTGGCAACCAGGCTGGGCTTCGACCAAGGCAAAAAAGGCTTGGTGAGAGGGACAAGACTGTGTCCTCATGTGACCCCCACTATGAGATTTCTCAGAAATGGGAAGAAACTTGTGCTTTTCTGCTCTTTATAACTTTGGGGGGAGGGGAAACCCTGCCAATTTGCTAGAGAGTCTAGGAAGGATCATAAAAATAAAACTTTCCTTCTCTCTCAGCAGAATGGAATTAGACTTACCTTGTTAGGGTTTGTGCTACCACCAATTAAAGAGAGAGAGAAAAGAAACTCTGCTGAAACCATCTCTGCCTTCAGCTGCACTTGCTTAATCCAGGTAGCTTAAATCCCCAAGGACCTTAAACTAAATCAAGCACCAAATATTGAAAAACGAAAACAAACTGTTAATTAGAAGGACCGCGAAGCATCCATTTCCTTTTGTGCAGGAAAGGAGGGGAGCAGAGAGGGTGCTGGGAGGGAGCCCCTGCAAAGGTGAGGAAGAAGGAAGTTGAGGGCGCCTTGCTTTCCCTCCAGGGATTTCAAAGCAAAGATTTGTAAAAATTTCAGGAATGTCGGGGACAGCTCCGCCATCTTGTTAAACTAAATAGGGACCTTATTAGAGGCTAATGAAAGCATGTGGGGTCCCTGGGAGAAGTCTGTGCAGAGCTATGCTCGAGGACAGCCACATGAGGACCTGCCCAGCAAGGAGTGGGAGCCCCAGACCAGCGTGGGCCAGGTCCTGGCTCCTGCAGTGGGGCCGATCGTCCTCCGAGTTCCCTGCCTGCTGGGAAGAAGCTGAGTCAGGTCATCTGAGACCACAGCTCTGCTCCACGGAAGAGCTGCGAAAGGCGGTGGCCGAGGCAGGGCAGGGCGTGGGCTGCGTCCTTTCTTGTATGAGGCAAAGCCCTGTTGGCATATTTCAACCCCATTTCCTCCACCTTGTATTACTTGGACCATGGGAACATGTTTTTTTTGTTTTTTGGTTTTTTTTTTAGGTTTTTTTGAGACAGGGTCTCGCTTTGTGGTTCAGGCTGGTCCTGAGCTCAGCCTCCAACTCACATCACAATCCTCCTGCCTCTGCCTCCCGAGTGCTGGGATTACAGGCGTGAGCCACCACGCCCGGCACTGTGGTATGTGGTACTGGTTGCTGCTGGGTGTGGGTCTCCACACCCAGTATTGTTATGTGGTTACCGGGGAATCGA
>PVIR01006209.1:22297-33539 GCA_004026965.1 Petromus typicus | reverse complement strand
CTTCTCTTACGCAAACGGAGGAACTAGATCTTTTATTTCATGTCATTGATCAATGCGATAGATGCGATGACGTTTTACTTTGTGGTTTTTCGGTGGGAGCAACATTCACTCTGCCTGTGACAACTGGCAGGGCAGCTAGCTGAGCCCCGGTCTGCGGAAGCGCGGGACGCGGCCACAGAAAGGCAGCTCCCCGGGTGAGTGGGCCCAGCGACCACATGTCCCCGGCCTGCAAATGCGACTCCAACTATACACCCCAACTCCATACCCAGGGGTCGCTTTGTTACCGACAATTTAGAAGAGTCTGTCTGACAGCTGAAACCAGACCATTTTGATTTTTACATAAAGATAGTTAAACATTGTCTTGACAGGTTTATTCTAATTTGGTAAAGGCAATAATTTTATGGGTGGCGACTGTTTCCTTGCACTCAGGTTTCCTGCTGCTCCTTTTGCATTTTCTTTTAATTGGTCTATTGATGGGCTCTCAAGATTTTGCTTAAAAACTATTTGCAGAGGGAAAAGGACAAAACAGAAGGGTTTCCTTTCTCTCCAGAAAGACCACGTCTACCCATATTGGGAAAGGGGCTATTGTTAGTCACAATGTACAAATTATTTTTGGCATATTAATGGCCTTTGCCTATTTAAATTTCATTTATATACAGGTAATAAATGTGCTTAGTTTTAAAGTCAAATACTACTACCAGACTTATAAAGCACAATGCAATCCTTTTCCTCACTCAGCCCCTCCCCTGATTCCACTTCCCAAAGGAAAATCATTTCATTGCTTTCACTGTTCCTCCTATTATGACTTTTACATCTCTAAATAGCCACTTCTTTATTTTTTCCAGTGAGAGGTTACTCACCACCTCACTGTCACTATTCGCCTCTCATATTCCTCCACTGTGTCTTGGTTGGAATTCTTTCATGTGTTCTATGTAAGATCCTCAAGGTTTTGCTTGGTTATTCTCTTTAGACTCACCCGTTTTTGACTGTTAGACATGTTTTGGTGGAACACACCCCTCATGACTACTTGAACAATGACAAATGAAAAGTACATTTTGAGACCTTGTTTCTTCCCCCGTCATATTGATTGAAAACTCAAGTGGGTAGAAGATTCCATTTCGGAAATTATTTTGCATTAGGATCTCAAATTCTAGAAGACCTCTGTCTTCTGATTGCTTGTATTGCTACTGAGAAGTCTGATACTGTGTCAAATACTGATGCTACTGACTCTGTTTGGTCTCCTGTCTGTCTCGCTCTCTTCTTCCTCTCACTCAGCTTTCTGATGTTTTCTTTCTCCCCCAAACTTCTCACAATTATATTGCTTTATTATTGGTCATTCCATTTGTTATGAAGCCCATACAATCTAAAAACTGTCTTTAGCAAAAAATTTGGTATAATTTCTTCAGTAATTCCCTAATCCATTTAATCTGTCTTATCTCTTCAGAAATTAAACTTCGTAATTTGATTCTCTAGTTTTTTTTCACTCTATTCTTTGCCTATTTTTATCTTTTCTGTGAGAGTCGATTACTTTCTAATTCCTTGGTTACTTTTAAATGCTGGCTAGCATGTGTTTAATTTCCATGAGCTTTGTCGTGCTCTTTCGATACTGTCTTTCCAGTATCTCTCTTTGCTTACTCTCGGAATGTTTCCATCAGTGTTCCTTAAAGCTTTGCACTATTCCCTGGGTTGTTTCTGTGTCTTCTAGAAGACTTGCAGCATGAAGTAGGTAACTCACTGTGCCTTCTGAGGCAAAATAACCAAAGAAATGAACTATTGAAAGTTCTTTTTCCTCTGGAGATACTGCATCATACTGAATAATATATTCAACTTCTCTTTCCTGTCAATGTTTTTTCCCCTTTCTTTTTAATCAGGTAACTGTATTAGACACATGTTATTAAAATCTGCATTAGGGTTCTCCAGAGAAAGAGTATATGAAGAGATGCCTATCTACCTCTGTCTGTCTGTCTGTGGGGCAGCTGATAAGCCAGAGACTTAGGGAAGAGTCAACACCACAGTTCAAGTCTGGCTATTACTTGACAGATCCTCTACTGTTCTATGCCTAAAAGGAGAGAGAGAGACAGAGAGAGAGACAGAGAGAGAGAGAGAGAAACCTCTGAGAATTTTCCTTTTTCCTTAACTTTTAATATCAACTATATATGAATTGGTTTACCTTGATATTTGCAAATCACTCTGTACCTAAATCCTGGTTCTACATCAGCTACTGTTTTAGCACACATCCCCTTGACAATTATGACACTTCAAATTGACATTCTGCATCATTCTGATATCAAACCAGCTTTCCACAAAGTTAACTTATCCCCAGCAGTATCTTCTCTCCATCTCTCAGGCAGGAAAACTCAGAGCCAGTTACTTGTCATCTTGCCTTCATCTTCATAACTGTCAAGTCCAGGCAAAACTTCCTCAGAATTGTCTCAGTGTCCCGCATCATCCACTACTGTCCACTCATGGAGGGACAAGCTGGGGAGGACTCCATGATCCAAGGGCCACTGTTGGGCTGAGCACAGTGAAGGATGTATGACACAACACTGTTCAAGGAGCTCACAGCCTGCTGCCCAGACACATGTAAGGCAGCACAGATGTCACCTTAATCAGGCCTGTGTTGGTGCCTCATCTAGGCCCTGCCGACACTGGGTGGGCACACCAAGGAGCAGCTCTGAAACAGATGAATTTGTAGAAGGCCACTGGGGGCTGATGTGGGATGATGACAAGGAAGGGAGGAGGAAGCACGATGAGACAGAGGTAGACAATCAGACAGGAAGTCATCTCAATGCCACAGTCTCGGGATGGTGAGGAGAGTCTTGAAGCAGGACTCCTCAGAGCTGCTCTCCACTGGAGCATCCCTAGGTCTTTGTACCTCCATGGACCAGTCAATGAATGCAGATCACCCAGGAGAGGAAGTGGCTCCACCTAGAACAGGAAGTCTCCAAGGGCTTTCCATGGACAGCAGTCTTTACAGCTGGAGAGTTGATCCTTCACCCTGAAAGGTCCTTTGGGTGGTATGGCCAGCATCCCAGACCTGGGGACCCTAGCATAGTCTTAGGCCTTCACATTAGATAATAAACAGTTGGCAGTTGGTATTTTGAGAATCCAGGGAAAGGAAGTAGCTGTTCATTAAATCAGGCTATTACACACTCACCACCAGTCAGATTGTGATAGGTACAGTATGTAAAATGATAAAATCACAAGTGCTACCTAAAATAAGCTTGGAATGAGGTAGAGGTACCAAAAAGTGAGTAAAGACTGCAATATAATGAGACTCATAAAACAGGATTACGGAGTAAAAATGCATTGGCAAAGAGAAGTTCTAGGACATGATAAATGCTAATTTAAAAAGTAGAACGCACACTGTTTACATTTGTTTAAGCACTCATTTTTCAGCATGCCCTTTGGTTAAACTGGTGCTAAGAAAATTCCCTTGCAGTTTGATTATTAAACTTTCCAAGGTATTTTTAAAAGTTACTAGTCATCTCAAAACACTAAGTGCATTGAATTTTTCTAAGTCAATATTTCCTTTGTCTTTTTCTTCAGCATTTAATTTCTTCCTTTTCTGAGCTTATTAAAATGTACAAATATATGCATGGAAAAATACTGGAAAGAAATTCATGGAAACGTTAATGGTGTTTCTAACCCCAACTTGTTAGTGTATATGTAATTTTTTTTCTCATTTTAAGACTTTTTCCAGACTTTCTGCAAGTAGGAGTACCTTTTATAATCAAGAGGGAACTACTTTGAAAATGCACTGTGAAGGGGTTGTGTGAAGGCAGAAGGAAGTGCAGCACAGCAGGGGAGGGAGAGCTTCCTGGAAGAGGTGTGGCCTGCACCAGGGATCAAAGGTGGCCTAGCGGGAGGGCTGCCCTGAAGGGACCAGAAGGGCTCCATGTTCCATGGCCCCAGGGCGAGATGAGGCATGAGGTGGAAGTTACAAAGCGGCAGTGATGGGATGATGTTGGAAGGGCAAGAAGTGGGTGGATGAAGGATTTCAAGGGGTCACAGTGGGAGACTTTATCTTTGGTCTTCAACCAGATTAATGTATGTGGTTTTGTGGAACTAATTTAGAAGTAAAATCTGAGCTAGAGTGAAAAGACTCAGGCTTGACCAGAAGTTCATGGGTCTTAACAATGGTGACCTGACCCAGGCAGAAAAGGAGTCTGTTCAGTGGTGGAACAGATAGACAGACAGACAGACAGACAGACACACACACACACACACACACACACACACACACACCTCGTAAGCCTCCAGAATCTACATTAAAAAAAGAAACAATGCCAGACTCATTTTGCATGCTTTCAACATAATAACCAAGATATGCAGGTAGCCCTTGTTTGGGGATCATTAACAATGAAGGGGTCATTAACAATGTTAACTGTTAGCAGCCCGGGAATCCATTAAAAACATGCATCTTGGGCCAGTCACCACCTAATGCTGCAGGAGTAAATTTTGCTGAGCTCATGTAACCTACCTTTGCTGAGCTTAGCGCTGCTGTGTCATGTGTGGCAGCTGGACTGGGCTTGCTGGAGAATTCCTCAGACTGGCTTTTACCCAGGCCACCCTGGATAGCACCTGTGTTATTAGTATCCATACTTGTCCCTCTCTGCCTTGACTTTCTCTTGGTGTGTGGAGAACTAGTCAGCATTGCAGATTGCCAATTTTGCCCTGGATCCATCTTCTTCCATCCTCAGGGCACTGCCTGGCTGCTGAGGTGGATTTTTATTTTACTCCAGTACTGGAGATTGAACCTCAGGTATTGCAAATGATAGGCCAGTGTTTTACCACAGAGCTACACCTCCATCTCCAGTTTTCAAAACTTTTTATTTTGAAATAGAATCTTGCTAAGTTGCCCAAACTGGCCTTAAACTTGTGATCCTCCTGTCTCAGCCTCCTAAATAGCTGCAATTACAGGCCTGTGGGTCTGCTTTTCTCACCTCCACTCAGACCATTTCAGTATGCTTGTCAGGTGGTTTGGAGAGATTTTTCCTAAAGATGAGAATGATGACGAAGCCCAAAAGTCACTACAAACACTGACGTGGATTTGGCCTTTAGGAACTCTTCCCCCTTATCCTGGGCGGTCTACCAAGGCAGAGAAACAACAGATCACTTGCTTGGTGAAAACTTGACGGATTTCCAGTTGTCTCTGGCAGAACCCAAACTGCTCATCATTGGTATAAGCATGTCCCATGTCTGAGCTCCTCATGGCCCTGCCTGATCCCCTCTGAGCCCCGTACTGCCCTGCCTCACGGCTTCTCCCACTGCAGCACCTGGAATTATGGTCAGCACAATCCAAAGGGCCAGACATCCCTCCAAGCGGGTGATGTGGTCACCTCAGCTTCTCATCTGCCTGGGTATGGTGGAAAGAGTGGCCTTGGGAATCATTGGCCTGGGGATTTTTGTTTTGGTGCTGGCATTTGAAACTAGGGCCTTGGGCACGCCATAGATAGGTGCTCGGCTACTGAGCCACACCCTAGGCCCAGCCTGGGTTTTAAACTTATAACAGTCTCACAGGGTCACTTAATACATAATCTAGGATAGATGCTCAATCTTGTTTCACATCTTCATCTAAGTATTCTCTTAGAAGACTGTTGTAGGATACAAATTCCATACTGTGTATGGAGCAGGGGATCAACCTGTAGTTTTAGTTCCTAAGAGAGATGGACCCGCACACACTTGAAAGAATGTAACAAGCACATCCCCACCATTTACAGGGAGGGGACTAAGCTGTCCATAGCCACGGCTCAGCACATGACACACCAGGGGCATGCTGGCTGTCAGAGGATTTCCATATTAACCTTGCTCTTCAGCCTGTGACAGCCCCACCTCACCTGACAGAAGGCAGGGCCCTCCCCCACCACAGAGGGTGAAGGTGTCCCCAAAATGCCTTCCTGAAAAAATCGCCTTTCACTGTCATGGTACCCAGGTCAGATTTCAGCCATGGTAACCTTCCCTTAACACAAATAAAGATGCTTGTTAAAAATCACAGAACCACAGCCTTTGGAGCCTATGGAGGAAGGAGGGTAGAGAGCAGTGCCGATGGCTGCCGACACAGAGGTGATGGCTGCCAGCAATAAATCCTGCAGAATTTATTGCCCATCTTCTTCTAGTCAAGGAAGGTTGGTTGTAAGGCTGCCAGTGAGCTGGAATAAAAAGAAGCGGCTGTTGGCCAAACACAGGGCATCTCTTGGAAGTTGGGCCCAGCGGGTCTTCACAGTGATTGCAGATGACAGCAGGGAAGCCATCAGGGAACTGTGGAGATTTACAGTGGCTGTGAGCCTGAAGTTTTGCTTTAGTCTTCCTTGGACTTTATCAGACCTGAAGTCAAGACTGTCTGAATACTTGAACATGATTGGAGAGACTCGTATCTGATATTTGCAATTTCTGATAGACTGAAGCCATTAATGAAGATGTTTCAGCCAAGTCTGGTGGCAGCTCACCTGTGATTCTACTCTGGAAGCTGAGATAAGAGCATTGCTAGTTTTAGGCCAATTTGGGCAACATGACTCAAGATTAAAGCTGACTGCATTATTTAGCTACTTGGTAAATAATTATATCCATATGTTAAAACATTTGGTAATATTAGACATATAATAAGAGGTCCATAACTACTAGCTATACTAATAGTGGTTACTATTATCACGAATTCTCAACCAGCCCCTGGTACACAGTACTATTACTGTAGGTATTCACATGCATATCTCTCACTCCACGTGCTGAGTTAATCACGGCAGGCTGAGGTGGGGCAAATAGCTTGGATGCAGATTCATTGCACCAACCAACACAGGATGCGATAGTCCAAGAAAACGGTGGTGAGTAGAAGGGTTCCTCTGTTTCTGTCAGAAGAATTCTCTACTATACTGAAATTCTAGATGCTGGGGCACTTCTAGGAGGCCTACTTTGTGCCAGGCACAATGCTAGGCCATTTATATTTGTTATCTCATAAAAGAAGATGAAGCAATGAACAAAGATAAGCCACAGAATTGTGGCTTACCTTAACCCAATAGAGTTCCGATGCATTTTTAAAATGTGAAATGCATGCATACAACTACAAGCCTCTTTTCTTCCATTAAAATTTTTATATAAACATCAGATGACAAGGGTTCAGAGGGAACATCCCTGGGCATAAGCCTAAGCGTTCAGAACATAATCAAAATCCTTGTATTTATTTTCCTGCCTAAGTGGCTTCTCCCAGGAGGACAGCAGTTATATTTGCTCCATTCTCTGCAGTAGTGGTTACAAATTAAAGTGCTCGGCCATCAAAACAGTAATATGCTCCTTGGCCAAGGGCGGTTACCTCACCCAATAATAGGCACAACCCAGGGACAGTGGGGTTTTAAACCTAGATCCTGGAAATTCTAAGCAATTAGTTACTCTTTTGCAGAAAAGATCAAGGAAGGGCCAGGCTGATGTAAAACAGAATCTTTTTTAAAAATTTTTTTTTTTTAGGTTTTTTTTTGAAACAGGGTCTCGCTTTGTAGTTCAGGCTGGCCCTGAGCTCAGCCTTCAACTCATATCACAGCAATCCTCCTGCCTCTGCCTCCTGAGTGCTGGGATTATAGGCATGAGCCACCACATCCAGCACTGTGGTATGTGGTACTGGTTGCTGCTGGGTGTGAATCTCCACACCCAGTGTGGTATGTGGTTACCGGGGATCGAACTCGGGTTGTTGTGCTTGCAAGACAGGCGCCCGAACCACCGAGCTAAATCCCAGGCCCAAAAAACCAGAATCTTATTGTGACAACTTATGTTCTAAATAATATTTCCTTCATGCTTCTAAGTTGTACCTAAACTGCAGGCTGCAGTAACGGACTGAAGGTGACACATAAGAGAAAGAAAGTGAGGAATGTAAAAGTGGTGAAGAATTAGTAGGTTCTCAGTTTAACGTTGGCTCAAGGTTCTACGTATTAGCCAGAGAACATTTTTTTTTTTTTTTTTTGGAATGGGAATATGTAGGCCTTAGAAGTTGTAGAAATTTATCATTAGAAGAATTTTAATGTCAAGATATATTTGGAGCACATTAAATGAATGATGTTCTGGAAGACTGAAGTCATCATGGAAATCAATGACTACAAATCCATGGAACTAGTTTACATCAATACAGAAAAATCTATTGAACTAAAACATTGGCTTTACCTTCCTGAAGTTTGTTAGCCTGGGTAGATATTTTAGGGTAAAAATTGATTGTATGAAAAACTAACAGCTCTAGAACAAACATTTTTGGGTTTTACAATAGTTGGAGCAGGAAAGAGTTTGCTTCCAGAAACTTGGCTGTAAGATGTCTGCTGGAGATATGAGTGAATTTAGCCATAAACACATCTAGATGATTTGGTTTGGTAAGAACTCCATGGACTCTATTAGAAATTACTCTATCTTTGCCTTGAACAATTTTACAACATAACTGTCTTGTTGACTTAGTTTCAATTTTACATGGAACAGTGGATATAGTAACTTCTCTGTAGCTCAAAGTGCTAGGACGTGGGCTTAGAGGACCTCATCTGGTTCCCCAGATTTGCCCAAGTGCCCCCTGAGTGTGTCCCGGGCAGATGCTGCTGGATGCCTAGGGCTGTTCACTCCCTTCTTGTCCTCTGTTTAAAAATCACATTTTATCCAGAGCATCAATAAGTCCAACTCAAAATTCTCACCCTTCAGATTACCTCACAGCGAGAGCTGGTACTTCATTCTCTAATTTGCAAATATATCCTATTGTTACTGGTAAGTTTTCAATGGCATCCATGGCTTTAATCTTGATCTTATTCACAGACTGTTGCTTTAACAAGGAAATAGGGTTTAACTTGACTCCAAAGAGATGGACTAGGTTAACCGGTTGCCCCATCCTCTAGTCCACTTTCTGAACAGATGCCTTTCTAGAACTCTGCTTCTTCATTTGGAGTGTGGCACAAAGGAATCTTAAAACTGGAGCAAGATCCTTGTCAGAAAAATAAATCCAGGTTAAAAATCAGAAAATGTTTAATTTAGAAAAAAATTAAGTTGTGTAAGATTTCAAACAGTGTTCACTAGCATTTAAAAAATGAGAAAATCAAAGGCCAGGGATTTTGCTGAGTGGTTCCAAGTCTGCTTTGCAAGTGCAAGGTCCAGAGTTTGATTTCGGGTAACCAGCATTGAATGCTGGGCACTCAAGTGGCAGAGGCAGAAGGATTGCTGTGAACTCAGGGCCAGCCTGAACCACAAAGTGAGACCCTGTCTAAAAAAAATAAATAAATAAACCTCAAATTTGAACTCACTCCCTTCTTGTCCTCTGTTTAAAAATCACATTTTATCCAGAGCATCAATAGATCCAACTCAAAGTTCTCACCCTTCAGATTACCTCACAGCGAGGGCTGGTACTTCATTCTCTAATTTGTAAATATATCCTATTGTTACTGGTAAATTTTCAGTGGCATCCATGGCTTTAATCTTGATCTTATTCACAGACTGAATTTAGCATTTTCATCAAACATGCATTTTAATGTCATCTGTAGTTTGCTTATAACATGTGCATTTCAAGTAACTGAAATATTTAGTGGTCAATGATTTAATATATTTAATTTCTCCTCATGGAGAAATGCAGGGTTTCACTTGAAGAAATAGCCAGAATCTCATTGTTGGAAACAAACTCCCAGCAAACACTAGAGTGACATTTGGTTAGGGAAGAAATCCCAAGAGAAATATAAACTATCTGAAAACATCCTGTTACTAAAACTTGGACATAAAAAATGACAAATAGACTGGAAGCCACAACTTAATTCTAAGCATGCATGAGCTTGGCTCCCGTGAATACATTTTCAGAACACACTATTTTTCATGTTCTCTTATGTGGATATCATCCACACTATATGAGAAAAGAGCAACTGACATTATTAGTCACCCCTCCCCCTCAAAAGGAGGGCGATAATCAGTACCTTCACTCCTGGCCCAGGGTCACACCAGGTGAGTCGCAGAGTCCTAAAACTTCCTCGAATGTCTCTTTCAACCTTCCTCACCCCTGGGAGCCAGTTGCAGCCATCTGCTTAGGAGCTATTCCTCTGCCCCACCCCCAAATCAAAGCTATAAATGGTCAAACAGCCTAACAACAGCAAAATGATCGGAGAGCGAACCACGCTTAGAATTCATAATCCTCAAACTGCTTCCAACACTCGTGGCTGGAATCTCAGTTTTGAGTCAAATGTGGGGGGCATGAAGGCTGAGGTTCTGTTTGTGTTGGAGCTGGACTCAGGTTCAAGAGCCCCAGAAAGTGTGCACGTGTTATTCCTCCATCTTCCCGGCTTGCAGTTCGGCTCCTCTTAGGATATCTGTGCAAGGGCTTTTTGGTGTGGGTGGCTTCTTTACAGGCAGATTTACTCTTTAAAGATTTTTTTTTAAGTGAAGGAAGTGTAATAGGAAATTTGTGGTATGTAAAGACTTAGCTTCTCTCTTGAAAAAAGTGGAATGATTAAGAGAACACTTTGAAGCACGCAGTGTACGATCAGTATGTAGAGAAGTAGGACTGAGATGAGGAAATCTTAACTAGAAAGTAACAAGGGAGCAAGATTCCATTCTTTACACCATTTGAAAGCCAAGTGTTTCTCTGACAACGAACTGTCACTATAAACCATGGGGGGGGGGGTAACTGCTTTTCGCTTTATTAAAAAATACCAAGATGGGTATGTCTGGACTTGAAAAACATTGAGATCCTCTCTTAAATGCTCTTGTACTGGAAGATATAAAATGACACAAACTGCTTCCTCCACTTCCTACTTCTTTACAGCTAAAACCAAAGAGGTGAGAAATTGTGGAAGACATTTTCTTAGACTCAGGGCCAATTTCATATAAAGAACAAGCAGGAGCCTGCAAAGAGTCTGCAAGACCAGATGTGGAGGTTCATGCCTTCACCCCAGCTACTCAGGAGCCTAAGGGAGAATGACCCCAAGTTTGAGGCCAGGCTGGGCCACTTAGTGAGAACATCTCTTAGTTAAAAGGGTTGATGAGGGCCGGGGAGTTAGCTCAGTGGTTCCGGCACCTGTCTTGCAAGCGCAAGCGCAAGGACCCGGGTTTGATTCCCCAGTAACCACATAACAATACTGGGTGTGGAGACCCACACCCAGCAGCAACCAGTACCACATACCACAGTGCCGGGCGTGGTGGCTCACGCCTGTAATCCCAGCACTCGGGAGGCAGAGGCAGGAGGATTGCTGTGATGTGAGTTTGAGGCTGAGCTCAGGGCCAGCCTGAACCACAAAGCGAGACCCTGTCT
>PVIR01006209.1:0-22197 GCA_004026965.1 Petromus typicus | reverse complement strand
AAGGGTTGATGACGTGACTCAGCACCTCTTGGGTGTACTGCTCGGTACCACACACATCCGCAGCAGTGACTGGAAGGTTTCTCCTGGGTAAGACAACATGCAGATGGACAACAGGGTCTGCCTGTACCAGGCGATTTTAATCCCCTTGCCCCTATCTCTCAGTAAGTGGTAGAGGATGGACAATGGAGTGGAACTGTCACAACTCAGAGTTTTGTTGTCTTTGTTCTTTAAGTCATATTATCTTTGAGTTGCTATTAATATCATCTGTATGTTATTAACATAGCTTAGAGCAGGATAAAGGAATATGGACTAGACAGTTGGGGACCCACAGAGTGCTGCGTGACTTCAGGTGTCCTTGTTCATTAAAGGAGGAAAGTTAGTAAGGATGACCTGAGTTCCTGCAGCCTTAATATACTGTTACTTTTGCCGCAACCTCCTCTCTCATTAATGCTTTTACTTTAAGTACCTCCCAATTCAAACCTCTGCAGCATTGCATTTTCAATTCATTTCATCCCTGTTAGTCTAAAATATTGGCAGGTACAACAAAAGGGGATTCAGGAATATGTGATTACCTCTGGGTACGGAAATATGGAGGATAATGTTTTTTCTAACTTTTCACAATAAACATAAATCTCTCATGTCAACAAAATAGGAAAGAAATCAAGGACTGCATCTCACATCTTTCCAAGAAGGACTGCCCATGATTTTCCTAAACTTTTCTGTGGAGGCAGTTCCACATCCTCTGTTTTATCGAGTGAAGGTTGCCAGCACTTCCTGCCGACTTTGCCGCAGCAGGACTGCAGAAACCACCATTTCCAGAAACTGTCCCCTGGTTTGCAGCAGCTCCAGGGCTGCTCAGAATTTTCTCAAACGCCACCTCTTTCCCAATTCTTCTGTGGTCAGATTCTTACGTAACAGAGCTAAAAAGTGAAAAGCCATGTTCATAGACTCCTTGGATGCTGTGCTGCTGCAGGGGATTTAGAGCCTGTGGATTTGAAGGCTGACAGAAGCAGAGGCCATCTCTCTCCAAGGCTGCTGCCTGGCACGCAAGCCCCGACACCCAGCATGTGGCTGTGGGGCAGCTGTGGCAGCAGCCACGACGGTGGCCATTCAGTTTCTGGCTGTTTTCTTAACTCTTCACAGCTGCTGTGGTGTGACCTTCAAGTCAATCATTCTCCTAGATACTCCCTGGCTTATTCTGCCAGCCTTTCCGGGGACTTTTTAGACACTCAAATCCTCCTGTGCTTCATCCCTTCCTGTTGATGTACCTGGAGCGATGCCTTCCCAAACCCTTCATAGGGCAGAAGCCTGGGGGAGCCAATCCCTTTGCAGAGTCTACTGAAACATGACACCTGGCTCAAGTCTCATCTTCTTCATAAAACTTCACTGAAGATCCTGTGGGTCTAACTCACAATGACCCAAACTGGAGCAGAGTAGTACTGCTCTGGGAGGACTCCCTTTGGAGGACTAGAAGAGAATGACAGGAGGTTGGAGAATATTGAGGGGTTTTCATCCTCTTCCTATTGGGCTTTCATGTGAAGCTATCATTCTACAAAGTGTTTCACATATGCAAGATCTTTGATATCTACTGGACTACCCCTTCTTCTCCCTTGGTGCTAGGGATCGAACCCAAGGCCATGTGAGCACTCTACCACTGAGCTACAACTCCAGACCTTTTTATTTTGTTTTGAGATGGAATCTTGTTAAGTTGCCCTGGCTGGCCTCGAATTCACAATCCTCCTGCCTCAGGCTCCCAAGTAGCTGGCATTACAGGCACATGCACTGTGCTCAGCTGGATTATTTTTAAGAATCATCTTGCATCAAGTATGCTATTACTTGTTCAGATATCTATGATGTTACAACCAAAAGGAAGGGAGACAAGACAAGGGTTCGTCTTATGCTTCCCTGGAGGTGAGGGCTTGCACATTTCCCTGTGGCTCCTTTCAGGGGCATAAACCCTATCTTTCCTGATTCACGTAGGACTGGGCCCAAGTTCAGTGGGACACTGAGCAGCTGTCACTGTTCTCTCTCTCCCTCATACCGACTCTCTCTTTTTGGTACAGGAAATCTGGTGTGGTGCCACTGTGCTACATTCCCAGCACCATTCTCTTTTCATAGCCTCTTCTTTGGGCTGGAGGGCCTTTCTCACATTTGCGCATGTGTGTCCATCTGAAGTAGAGCATGAAATTTCTTGAATACGAAGTGTGGTTTATATTGTCTCTTACAGAAGGCTGATGCTGTGAGAATATTTCTTCCAGTAAGAACCTTACTGTGCTCCCTGACACAGCAAGACTGTGTAAAGCACCATCAGTAAGAGTCTTGAAGAGAAACACCCTTTTTCACTTATCAAGTTGAGTTCTTCACCCGACATGTGCAAGTAGGTGTAGGTGCATTTCCCCCTAAATAGATTTCTGTGTAAATATGAACTCAAAGATCAAAATGTATGTGATATATATATATATATATATATATATATATATATGTGTGTGTATGCATATATCGAAATGTATAAATGTGTATAAATACTTATATATATTTGGACTGCAGCTCCTATAGGAGTGGGAATCACCTGTCAATCCCTAAAGATGTTATTAATAAAGCAACGATGATGATGATGATGATAATTCATGTTAATATCCTCCATGAAAAGTATTCCAGTAACTTTTTACACTCCATGTGGGGATCATATTGGATACTTCTGTTGGCCACTGACTTTGAGGCGAAGGACGGGTGACAGTAATGTTGGGAAGTCCTGGGGAGTATGGTCTCTAAAGAAACACTAAAAAGCATAGAAGTCACTCGGGGCAGTACTACACAGGACCTGAGATTTTCTTTTATTGCATATCATTAACTGCTTAAAACGTCATGCTGGTATTTTGTAAGCACTGAGGATTTAGCTCAAGTGGTATAGGGCCTACCTTGGAAGCACAAAGGTCTAAATTTGATCCCCAGTACTGCAAAAAGTTTGTATTAGGGGACTTTCTTTATCCCATCCTTCCCCATACTTCCTGGAAAGTTTCTTTGGTACAGAGAATGAATCTTGTTTTTTCCAAATAAATGTCTTTGGAGTCTGCATTTAGGCTTGGGATTTAGGTGGTAGAAGTACACCAAGTAACTGAGATGATAATGAGTGTCCAGAGAATTGAAAGAATATAGAAAAATATAGCGTTATTGTTATTATCTTAATTGAATATAATTGCCTTATTAATCAACATTTGCATAATACTTGGTAAAGCACTTAGCTAATACATGGCTATATTTGCAATTTAATTCACCCAGAATATTTCTATTCAGCATTTATATAGCACCTATTGGTTTATGATGCTAATATAGTAGATTCATGTTTCTGTTATGGCTTAAATGAAAGAAGTTGAAAGCCAAGTCCATTATATTACCTTCTTTATATAGGACCTTTCATCATGAAGGATTTCAAATTGCTTTAGAAAGTATAGTGAAATCCTTTTACAATGAATTCCTGAGGGGCAGCTTTAGAGGTGTTAGCTGTGGCATTTCATTGTCTGAGAATTGTATCCAGCCCTGTGGGGTTGATGGAGAAGGGGCAGATTTAAAACTGCACAGCATAACTGCATAACTGCATAACTGAGGAAACTCAGATGGTATTAATTGCCAAGGTGTCCACACTCCAGAGCAAAGAAAAAGTTAAACTCTCAGCTGTTATATTAATAGTGAAATTTCTAACCTTGCAATAGAGAGAAAACATGAACAAGGAAAGTATTTAATGCAAAGAAGAAAATCACCTTAATACAATGGGAAGCAAAAACCTGACAGAAAATATTAAGTATTTGTTAGTTTACATATTTTCTCAAAAGATTTCTCAATTTTCCCTCTTTTTAACAGTTTGCTCAGGAAAGGGTACAAACTACAATGTGATATAGCTCAGTGGATTTTCACAAAATAAGCTGATCTGTGTAACCCACGTACAAGTAAAAATGACACTTTTCCCAGAGGTCCCCATTTGTCCCCTCCTTTTTATTACACAATACTGTATTCTCCTGAGTTTAACACATATTAGTTCTGCCTGTTTTTTAGCCTTATGCAACTGGAATTACACAGTCTGGATTCCTTTATGATCAGTTCTTTTGCTTAGCATTATGACTGTGATGTTATCCACATAATGGTATGTAGCAATGTACTACGTGAATGTATTATATTTCATATAACAGATGCTGAAACTATAATCAAAACATTACAAGAAAAATATACAGACTAATATCTCTGAATATGGACATGAGAGTCTGACAAAATACTAGTGATACAGAAAAATGATTTATCCTAGAAGTGCCAGGATGCTCTAACCCACAAATCAGTGAGGACAAGACACCACATACACAGAACAGGGATAAGAGCCACATGATCACTGTAATAGATGCAGAGAAGTCTTGGACAAAATTCAACACTCCTTCATGATGAAAATATTCAATCAATTGATTTTTGGGGTCAAGGATTTAGCTCAGTTGCACCTCCCTGACAAGCACAAAGTCCTGAGTTCATTCCCAGTACTGAGGTGGGGGGGAAAGATAAAGAAATCAAACTGATACTTACAATATCTATGAAAACCTCACAGCTAACATCATATTTAATGGTGAAAAATGATTTTCCCCCTAAAATCAAGAGCAAGCTAATTATACCTACTCTTATTACTTCTATTCAACAGTGGGAGGGCTAACTGGGAAGTTTGACAAGAAAATAAAATGAAAAGTATGCACATTAGAGATGCAATAAAACTATCTGTGATTCAGATGACTTAATCTAGTGTAGAGAAACCCGAAGAAATCCACCCAAAATAATATTAAAAGTAATACATGAATTTAGCAAAGTAGACAAATACAAGATAAATATACAAAAATCAATTAGATTTCGGTAATGTACTAATGAACAATTATGAGAGAAAATAGTTCCATTTATAATATAATCAGAAAGTAATATATTTGATGAAAGAGTATAAAACTTATACTCTACAAACTACTGACTGCAAAGCTCAGTAATCAATAAAGTAGGGTATTCTCTTAAAGATAGATGTATGTGTCAGTGCATAAAACTGAGAAATCAGAAATACTGCCTTGCATCCATGGCCAGTTGATTTTGACAAATATATCAAAACAATATTACAGAGAAAAAAAGGGCACTTTAAATAGTCCTGAAACAACTGGAATCCACAAGTAGAAATGAAGTTGGATCTCTGCAGTACATATATTAACTCAAAATGGAGTAAAGACCTAAATGCAAAAGCAAAAGCTGTAAAACTTTTAGAGCAAAACAGGGGCAAATCTTTTTTGACCTGGGTTAGGCACTTTTCTCATATATGACATTTCAGCACAACTGACCAAAATAACTGGATAAACTGGACATCACCAAAATTTAAAAATGTTATACCTCAAAATTCCACCAAGAAAATAAGAAAACAACCCACTGAGAGAAAATTTTGGAAAATTCATGTCTAATCCTATTCTGACGTATCTACAATATATAAATATTTATCAAAATTCCATAAGAAAAAACTTAATAAAGAAATAGGCAATAAGTTTAATGTATATTTCTTCTAAGAAGAGATACATATGGCTGATATATACATCAAAACCTCCTCAACATTGTTAGCCATTAGGGAATAGCAAACCTCAACCACAATGAGCTCTATACTCAGTAGGATTGTTAGTATCACAGACAGATAATCATTATACTGGTAAGTGCTGTGGTTTGGATCTGGAATGGCCCCCAAAGCCTCATGTACTGAGGGATGAGGATTCTAGAAGGTGACTGGATCAGGGAGGCAATGGCTGACTTCCTGTTGGGAGGTGGGTCACTGAGGGTATGCTTCCGGATCATCAAATCATTGTGACCTGAGTCCGCCCTTTCGCTCTTCTTCCTCTTGGCGCCGCTCAGGGTAACTGTGAGCTAAAATAAATCTCTCCTCCTTTAAGCTGTATATGTCACACATTTGTTCTCACGATGAGAAAGTGACTAAGACAGTGAAGATATAGAGAAATTAGGACTCTTATTAGAACACCGCTAGTGAGATGCAAAAAGGTGTACCTACTTAAGAAAACAGTCTGCATTTCTTCAACTGGTTAAGCAGAATTACAATATGGTCCAACAGTTCTATTTCTAGGTATACATCTGAGAGAAGTGAAATTGTGTAGCACTCACAAGACTGAAAATGAATGTTCATAGCAGCATTATATTAATCACTGACAAAGAGAAACAGTCCAAATGTCCCTCAGCTGATGAATGAATAAATATTATGTAATATATTCATGCAATGGATGAATTCAGCAATAAAAAGAAAAAATACTACTGTAAAGCGGAGGAGCCTGGAGATGTACCATGCCACGTGAGGGTCACTAACCACAAAAGACAATGTATTGTAAGATTCCATTTATATGAAAGGTCCAGAAGAGGCAAATCTATGGATAATATTATAGATAGAAAATAGGGGCTGGAGGGTTAGGGGAGTGACAGCTAAGAGTTAAGGAGTTTCTTTGGGAGACAGTAAAAATGTTCTCAGGTTGATTGTGGTGATGAATGCACAACTCTGTGAATGTATTAAAGACCATTGAATGGTTCTGTAGCTAGGTGAATTATACAGTATGTGAATTATGTCTCCATAAAATGGTTAAAAATATCTTTGTTTCTAAATTACAAAATCAATGTACCTTCTTTGTGGAAACTTATAAAAGATCAAAAACACAAAAGCATAAAAGTCATCATCATTCCTCAGATAACAACAGTTCCCATTTGGGGAGTACCTCAAGGGTACCCTTGGCTTTTCTGAAGAAAGGAGCAGACTCCTTTACAGTGAGCAAGAACTTTATTGGCTCTCCCAGTCCTCCAAATCACGCCTTGGCATATGACTTTGTTGGACAAAGCCCTGCTACTGTGGAAATGCGTTCATTCTGAGTCAGCTAATGAACTAAGCCAGTTTTACTTTAGCAAATGAGACTGAAAATGAATCTCTTGGGGCCTGGGTGAGCTGGGCCAGTCAAGGTTATGTTTCAGTGGAACATTTCTAGAGAAATATGGAGAAAGCATATCTCGTACATCTCAGATCTGGGGGAGAAAATGCTGCTTTAAAATTGTATACTTTTTATTATTTCAATTTTATTGTAAGCATGTATTGGTTTTGTAACAACAAGAATAAGAGAACAACAAGACCAAAGAAAGTTCATTTCTAGGATGGATTCTGCTTTTTGAAAAGATGGTCACTCATTTTCATCGAGAACTAATTTATTAAACTCTCTGTCTTTACATCTGTTACAGGTGTAATGAAGAAAAGTCCACAGTCCTGCTATTCACTAAGGAACAGGAAGACAGTTCCTATGTGAAATCCCCACCCACTGGAAACTTCCTGTGCTCCATTTCTCCTGGCCCCTCTCCTGTCTGCTCTTGTCTCTGGTCCAGAAGCTGAAAGACCTAAAATTCATCCTCATTTGGGAACTATGTGTATTCGGGCCACCTTCAGTGTCTCTTTTTTCAATATAATACTACCCATTTTGAGGGGAGAAAAAACCCAAACTTCTCTTCCTTTACTCTTAACTTCTTCCTTCCTCAGCCAGATCTGAGAGCTGAAAATTGCCGTCAGTGGTTTCTCAGCAAAATAGTACCTTTTACAACTTACAGTAGAAGTTGATTCCGGGAAAGTTTTACAATCTCAGCTTACACCTGAAACTATTCTCTTATTGGCACTCTATGCAATAATTTAAGCCAGTATGAAGCAAAACTTAGCACATTTTAAAATGGAAATTTAAATACTTTTCCTGCCCAGATTGGGGAGGGAGATTAAAAGTAAGAGAGCAAAGATGGTTCTAATTCTCGCTTGGCAGACAGTCCTTCTAGGTGCAAAACTAAATGATCCTGTGTCAGAATCGACTGTAGAGTCTGCACAGGAAAAGCAGTCACGGGGCTCCTGGCCCCTGTTCTGAGGTGTGGCAGGGCTCCACCACCATGGCCCAGCTGCCATGGCTGCCTCCCAAATGGAGATGTGATAAAATGTACAGATACCACATTGCAATCCTCCAAAGACACTGTAGTTTTTGACTCTAACATATGAGAATGGAGATAGATTAGGTAACTTAGTCCTCAGTGTCATTGCTCAGCACATGAACAATTTCTCAGTACCCACCCTACCCACCAATTTTTTCCTCTTCTTCTCCCTTCCTTTTTTGAGAAAGATGTTATAAATTTGGAGAAAAGATATGTTTCAGTATAATTAGTTCTCAATCCGTGGTCCTATTATTATTTTCCCTGTTAGCATATATTTCCTGATGACTGCATATAACTACTCTTTCTAACAGTGTCTTTCAATATCAAAAGCAGTTGAAGTGAACAATTGGTGATAGTGTGTGTGATGCTTTTGTAGAATATTCCCATTAAGATCTTTTGCAAGAATGGAATGGAGGCCTTCAACTGCACTAACCATTTCAGTTACTCTTCTTATATATTTATTTAGTATCTGTGCTGTGCCATGCATGGAATCCTAAAGGTTCTGCCCACAACGAACATGCAATATGGTGAAGAGAAAAAACGACAGTAAGTTAAAGTGAAATAAATTCTAAACAGATGTGTAAACAGCATTGCTTCTTTGCACTAAGGGGTGCTCACTGCAATAAAAGAAAGCCTGCTTTTGGAAAGTAGTCTTTAAACTAGACGTCCGTCTCCCCTCGGTCATCAGCTAGCATTTTCCCTGGATGAAGATACATGGCTACCAACACGTTGAGCAGCCTGAGGGACTCCAACAGCTCTGTCTTCAAATATCTCCCTACAAGGTCCTATCATGATGCTTGAATCCTATTACTGGGCTCAGTTCTTTGACTCAAGACGCTGAGATCCCAGAGGATACAAGATTAACATGTGATGGTAGACTCTGTGGAAGAAGGAACACATCTTACATTACATGACACCAAGTTTTATCAGGTCAGCTAATGCTATGTTGGAAGTTAAAACACAGGAGAGGTACATTTACCTGGGTTCTTCCAAGAAAATGTATGGACCTTATAGCAGTGATGATAGGAGCAAGGAAACACATCCATGGTACAGAAGCAGAAGACTGGGAAGCAGTCTTCATTTCTGAATGGAAATGACCCTATTTCGGCCTCGCCATCTTCACCGAGTGGCCTATGGGTGTGGAAGGAGGATAACATTTGGCAGCAACTTTGTGGGTATGGAGTCTTCAATACGGCCTTACAAGCACAAGCCTCAAAGGACCCAAGACTGGGGAAAAAATGTGCTCTATGGGCCGGGGATTTAGCTCAGTGGTTCTGGCGCCTGTCTTGCAAGCGCAAGGACCCAGGTTCCATCCCTGGTAACCACATACAATACTGGGCATGGAGACTCACACTCAGCAGCAACCAGTGCCACATACCACAGTGCCAGGCGTGGTGACTCACACCTGTTATCCCAGCACTCGGGAGGCAGAAGCAGGAGGATTGCTGTGATGTGAGTTGGAGGCTGAGCTCAGGGCCAGCCTGAACTACAAAGTGAGACCCTGTCTCAAAAAAGAACCAAACCAAACCAAACCAAACAAAACAAAAAATGTAGTCTATACTCTTCCCCAGCTCCTGAAACCAAGTGCTTGTTTACCAGCTACCCAGAATCTATTCTTCTGTGTACTGCTACTATAGTACCAGTTTTTAAAAAGATCTTAGGGCCATTTCTTCTTCATGAAGTCTTTGTACTTTAGGGAACCTCCTACCTTGGTCAGCTCAAGGGATAGGCCTGATGGTTTAAGCACATTTCACAGACTCCATTCCTGTTATCAGAGCCGGTTCAGGTTATAGCCATTATGACAAGAAGCTAGAAGAAGCATCTTTCAGCTGCAGCCAAAGCTGTAGCCAGAAATATAGAGAAGAGAAAGAAATAGGGTCCAAAAGAATGAGATTGAGCCTCAAGTTCAAGAAATCCAAAGCATACTCTTACTGTGTCTTGTCAGTCACACAAGCTATTAAATACTTGTGTAAGTCTGTTTCCAGTTGCTATAACAAAATACCTGAATCCAGGTACTTAAAGAAAGGAAAGAGATTTATTTAGTTCCCAGTTTCGAGAGTTCCCCTAGCTTCTGCTGGGGTCCTCATGGTGAGAGCTCATATGGAAAAGACCATATGGCAAGAGAAGGCAGGGAGTATCAGAGATCAGTCTTGCTCCTTGCAATCATGTGCTCTCTCAGGAACTACGAACTTACTCTAGGAGACGTGCATCAATCCCTTCTAAGGGTAGTGCCCCGGAGAACTAATTATCTACACCAAACCTACCTCTTAAATTTCCCACTATCTCCCAGAACCAAGGATCAAGTTTCCAGCATATGAACTCTTGGGTGGAAAACTCAATCCGTACCCAAATTATAGCAATACCTGATAAATTGGTCCAAGTGCCAGCAGCATTAGCATTGGCTAGGAGCTTGCTAGAAAAAGGAAAATTGTGACTCACATAGTAGACGTATTGAGTCAAAATGTACATTTGAGTAAGATCCCTTAGTAATTAATGCATACTTTAAAGTTTAAGAAGCGCTGTCCAATCTTACTGATTTGGGCTTTCTCCAACTTTCCATTTAACAACTATTCATTATCACAGGCTCCCTCCTCTGGCGGCTCTAGGCATCTCTGGTTTGGTGATCTTGATTAGCTTCTTTTTGTTTCCCTGCGACATAACTTTTTCCCCACTCACTCCTCTCTTCTTACCATTGTCCATTTAGAAAACCATGTGGAGATGTCTCGTTTTCTTGGTTGACCTCTTAATTTATTTCTTAAACAGCGAACAGATATGTAAGTTGGACCAATTCCAAATGGTTTTTAGAGCAGCAAGAGGGAGTTTTATACTGACTAGCAAAAGACAACTTTACTATTTGTTTATGGCAAGGGTCAGAAGGTTAGCTCTTAGCACACCAATCCAACTCTCTGCAAATGATTTCCTACTCAGGCCACCAGAGGTGTAGAGTTTCTGAAATATTTGGGAGATGTGGACTCTTAGTTTCATTCTTGTGTCTGGGCTTTACCGGAAAGTTTTCAGGCAGAAGGATGTGTAAGGATTCTGCTCCTCTCATTTATTTTAAGGGCACAGGAATCCCATTTATAAGTTTACTGATCAGGGTAGCACCAGAGAGACCACATATGCGTAATAAAAGTCATATCTCTGTGTCTTGTTTAACATGGACATGGCGATGGTGCCCGTTTAAAGAAGAAATGGTTCAACTATTTGGCTACTAACCTTCTTTGAGATAATCTGTAAGTGCCAGGCAGTCTATCATGTATCAGACTGAAGGAGGAAGTTGTAATTTTTGTTATTGAATACTGCCTAGCATTCAGGTGTTCCTGAAAAGGTTTTTGTATTGTGACTTCAGAGATTTGCTTCACTTTCTGGCCCCACGACAAAGTGATGATGTGTTTTTGGATGGTAATTCTCCATCCCTGGCTTTTGATTTCTTCCCCTCCAAAAGGGTTGGACAGAATGGCTGCTCAGGCCCCGACTGACACTGTAGGAGTTCAGGATTCTGTTTTGGTCTTATAGAGTATCTCTCCCAGTAACTGTCCTTCCAAGTGATTCTGTTGAGCAGACACTGGTTATCAGAAAATGAAAGTGGAGAACATAAAAATGAGGTTGGACCCTACATGTTAGAAGGAGCACCCTTGCAGAATTTACTCTCTTACTTGGCTCAGGGCCTGTAGCTTGCCATGCAATGATAATTTGTCTCCAGTGATCCTGCAAGATACAGATGAGATCAGCTAATGACAGTATGCTTATCTTACCTCGTGAAATATAATTTTATTTATTTATTTATTTATTTATTTATTTATTTATTTTTGAGACAGGGTCTCGCTTTGTAGTTGAGGCTGGCCCTGAGCTCAGCCTCAAACTTACATCATAGCATTCCTCCTGCCTCTGACTCCTGAGTGCTTGGATGACAGGCATGAGCCACCATGCCCAGCACTGTGGTATGTGGTACTGATTGCTGCTGGGCATGAGTCTCCACACCCAGTATTGTATGTGGTTAACCAGGGATCAAACCCAGGCCCTTGCGCTTGCAAGATAAGCACTGGAACCACTGAGCCAAATCCCTGGCCTGTGAAATCTAATTTTAAAATTTAAAAAAATCTAGATTAGAAATATAGTGTTCTTGGTCTAAAATAATTTTGTTTCCTTAATAAAGGGATCTTATAGTCATCAGAAGTCCAGATAGCCACCTTCCTCCTTCTTAAAATGCTGCCTCAATTAAATTGTGTTTATTTCAGTCCTGTATTTGTGTAATAAAACCAGTTAGCAGATGAGCCAGTCTATTTACTCTGAGGGGCTATTTATCAAGTTTATAATGGAAAGACAAGGACTTGGTAACATTGCAAAAGAAGACTTTATTTCCCTTCGTAATTACAACTGTAAAATAACTTCCCTAAACCCAAATTGCTATTGAAGACTAATAAGGCAATTCTCAATCTCCACCCCAGTGAATGACAGTCTTATTTCTGCTTAATTGAGCAATCGTCAATTTATTTTTGAAGCCAACACGTTTATGACGGCAGGAACTCAGAGGCCTGAGCTTGGCCTTGCTGGTGTCCACTATGTAGGCCAGGGTGGTTGACACTGCTCCCTCAGCACCACTGTAACTTGGAATTTATCAAGGAAAGCAGAAAGTAATCACACAGGATGGCTGCATCACACAGTATCTGCTGCAGAAGCCATCAACTACAAATAGCAAGGATTCTATAAATGGTTCCTTGTAGGCTGATATGAATAGACTGAATTTTTTTCATTTGCTGAAAAAACTGAGCATTAAATTCAATCAATATCAGTGCATGACATGGCTATATTAGACAATTGTTGGCCTTCATGCAGACTGTAAAGTGCTGCAAATTATCCTCCTACACTCTGTCTAATTTTTCAAAAGGCTATTACTACAGAAGTAAATAATTTAGGTTAGGGGATAGTGGCTGTTTAATTTTTATTTTAATTTAGAAATTCTGATCGTACTGCTATTAAGAATCAATTCATAGCCAACAATGCATACAGAGCTAATTTAAGACAAAACATGGATGTATATGTTTCTTACATAAAATCCACTGTCCTGTTATGAAGTGTCTTCTGCTAACTTTTCTGAATCTCATGTCCACCGTGTTCCAGCCATGGGCCCTCAGGCAGGCTCTTCAGCCTGTATCTCAGGTCAGCAGATTAATCTGTGAAGTGACAGTAATGGCTCCCAACTCCTAGATAGCTCGTGAGCATTAGATAAGATACATATGAAAAGTTCACAGAACAGCCCCTGGCATGCACTAAATACTTTATTATGTCTGCTACTAATTTTACTGTACTATTACAATCTCTGAATACTTTATTATAAAAATTTCCAAATAGCAAAATTTTAAAAAACTACTGTGAACATCCACAAACTTGCCACCTGGATTCCATCACTTTATCCTTTGTTATTGTACTTTAGAGTAAGTAATAGATATCAGTGCATTTCAGCATTAAATGTTTTAGTATGCACATCATCGATTAGAATTTAATATTTGTTGTCTGAGAATTTATCTCAATGGTTCTGGTGTCTGCCTGTCAAGCACAAGATCCTGAGTTCGATCCCCAGTAACCACAATACCACAGTGCCGGGCTTGGTGGCTCACGCCTGTAATCCCAGCACTCAGCAGGCAGAGGCAGGAAGATTGCTGTGAGTTCAAGGCTAGCCTGGGCAACACGGCAAGTTCAGGGCAGCCCAAACTACAGAGTGAGACCCTGTCTAAATAAATAAATTAAATTAAAAATTAAAAATAAATAATTTAATATTTGCAGAAAGATCTATTTTCTCTGCAGATAAAACTTACATAGAATAATATGTATAGATTTTAATTTTTTTGTATGTGCTTTTTCCATTACCCTTGCTCCTCCTCCTATTCCCTTCCTTTTATCTAATGAAACTAGCCCTTTTAGTTTTATACTTCCACAAAATTTTTTTTTGGTTTTCTTTTAATTTTAGATTCTGCTATTAGAAAAAAACACAATAGGGCTGGGGATTTAGCTCAGTGGTTCCAGCTCCTGTCTTGCAAGCACAAGGACCCAGGTTCCATCCCCCAGTTAACCACATGCAATACTGGGTATGGAGACTCATGCCTAGCAGCAACCAGTACCACATACCACAGTGCCGGGCGTGGTGGCTCCCACCTGTCATCCCATCACTCTGGAGTCAGAGGCAGGAGGATTGCTGTGATGTGAGTTTGAGGCTGAGCTCAGGGCCAGCCTGAACCACAAAGCGAGACCCTGTCTCAAAAAAAAAGAAAAAACACAATACTCATCTTTCTGAATTTGGCTTATTTCATTCAACATGATCTTCTGTTCCATGTGTTTTCCTGTAAATCAGCATAATTTCATTCTTCTTTACAGATAAATAATATACCACTATGTATGAGATGTGATTAAAAACTATTATATTTAAATTTTAAAACTTATTAAAGTAAGAAACACATGCCATTAATGCCCCTCAAAATACTGCCCTTTCCAGGGATTTAGCTCAATGGTTCTGGAGCTTGCCTTGCAAGTACAAGGACCTGGGTTTGATCCCCAGTAACCACATACAACAATGCCAGGCATAGAGACTCATGCCCACCAGCAATCAGAGCCACATATGACAGTGCCGGGCGTGGTGGCTCACGCCTGTAATCCCAGCACTTGGGAGGCAAGGGGGATTGCTGTGCGTTCCAGGCTCACCTAGGCTACATAGTGAGCTCAGGGCCAGTGTGAACTACAAAGACCCTGTCTCCAAAAAAAACGCCCTTTGCTTCCAGCACCCTATCTCCCATCATTCTTGCCACTTTTGAAGCAGTCCCGGAAGTTCTCTTCACAAATGTCTTTAGTAGCACTGTTGAGGTGCCTCAGCGTTTACAACTGATTTGAAACATTTACTTTTCATGGTCATATTAACTTTGGGAAAGAACCAGAAGTCACACCATCCCAGTTCCAGTAAATAAGATGACTGAGGATGCATCTTAATATTTTTGTGTAACAAAAATTGCTGTAAAGATTTTGAATTGAGGGCCGGGGAGTTAGCTCAGTGGTTCCGGCTCCTGTCTTGCAAGCGCAAGGGCCCAGGTTCGATTCCCCGGTAACCACATAACAATACTGGGTGTGGAGACCCACACCCAGCAGCAACCAGTACCACATACCACAGTGCCGGGCGTGGTGACTCACGCCTGTAATCCCAGCACTTGGGAGGCAGAGGCAGGAGGATTGTGATGTGAGTTTGAGGCTGAGCTCAGAGCCAGCCTGAACCACAAAGTGAGACCCTGTCTCAAAAAACCTAAAAAAAAAAAAAAAAAAAAGATTTTGAATTGATTCAGGACATTAGGGCAGCCACAAAAAAGACATTCACAAAAGAAGACTCCCAGAACTGCTCCAGAGGGGCTGCTCAGGGACAGAGGTGCTCTCGTGTGCATCTGTGATGGAGGAGCTCTGCACTGGTGAGGAGAGGAGCTCTGAGGAGTCCTGAGTGGGGAGCATTTTAACTGCTGCTGTTTGGCCAGTGCCCTAGGAGTCAAAAAGATGAAAATAAATAAACACTGTCATGAGGGACCATGTGAGATTCAGTTGTTTTATGAACAACTGTAATGATTTCTTGGCAGCTGCAGTTGTGGTTCATTTAGTTTGTGAATGGTAGACTTACACTCTGAACAGTACAGGAGAAAGGAAGAATTTGCTGGAGAGACCTGGGGGTATCCCAACAGAAGCCCAAAGGAGGTAGGGCAGGGCAATGGGCCTCATATTAATTGGTCAGGGACACTGTCTCTAAAGTTCTGCAACTAACAAGGCTCAAGTCAAGACTTCTATCCAAAAGTCAAGTTCTTGGGAGAGAGACTAATAGCCCCAGCGTTGTCCACTCCTAGATCATCAGCATCAGCCAGGGGATAAGAGCTCATGAAGATGAGTCTCTGTGTATTAGGCATAGTCCCCAAGAATGGGGTCATGGTGAGTCTGACAGGTGCACCGAGAGAGGTCTGTCTGTCTCTGATTAGCATGAAGAATACCAACCCTGACCCCTCCAGGGCTATACCCTGTGAACACAGGCACGGCCCAGAAACTGTCTTCGGTTGGGAGGCCAGGGAAGCCATGCAGCAGGATGAGCCAGGAGAATAAGGAGAAGTGACGGGCATGATGGTTAACACCTGCATGGTTTTTATGAGCCAGCGGCTGAGTGCTTTGCACTCATTATCAGATCCACTTAGTCTGCCCCACCACCTCAAGAATCAGTTTCATTACTGTTATGGTTTAGATCTAGAATGTCCCCCAAAGTCTCATATACTGAGATGCGAGGCTTTGGAAGGCATCTGATCATAGGGGCACTGTGCTCATCTGTGGATCAATCGATTGATGGATCCATAACTGCTTATGCTAGAAGGAAGGGGGTTCTGGTTGGAAGAGGAAGTCACAGATTGAATCTTCTAAATCTCATGAACCAAAATAACCTCTCCTTCTTTATGTTGTAGGTGTCAGTCATTTTATCCCAGGGATGAGAGAGTGACTGAGACAATTATCTCCATTTTTCAGATGAGGAAACTGAGGTCTACTCCAATTAGGTGACTGGCCCAAGGTTCCACAATCCCAGATAGTCAAGCCCCAGGGCCTGTCTCCTTATGTTTTCCGAATCACCACCATAGTCTTAAGTCCTGGAGATGCTTGATGAGAGAAGGGTGCAGCAGGAGGAGAGGGTCACAGGATGTGATGTGACTACATTTGAGTTTGAATCTCAGCGGGAGAGGAGTTCTGAGGATGGAGAATCCATGTTGGAGGGGAGCCGAGGTGAATGTTCAGAAGGCTCAAAGGCGCCAGGTCTGTGGCTCACTGGATGGGCATATGCCTAGTATGAATGAGGTCCCAGGTTCAGTGGCCAGAAATACACACACATGCATGTTTGCACACCTGCAGATGCCTTGAAATTTTCATTTTCATTACTATTAACCAATCTGCAATTATCACATCATCATCATTATTGGGATTATTCTCTAGAAACACGATTAGCAAACTCACTGTTTTTGATCTTTTGACCTTCATTAGATTATAATCTCCTTGTAGGCAAAGACCATCCTGCTTTGTGCTCTATAAATTTTTTTTTGGTGGATCTAAATTATTTCCTTTCACCTCCATCCTCTGATGCAGATATTTAGCCTGAGGTACAAGAAATTAACAACTAAGAAGTTTCCCCACCCTTGTATTCCATGTTCTATTAGTGCTGTCCATCCAACTGTTCCAGCAATGATTCGCTGTCACTGAGACTGAGATTTAATTATGCAAAGTCTGACAGATCATTTTAAAGTTGGGAGTTGCTGAGGAAGCAGATTTATGATGTGAACGCAAAAAATCCTTTGCATTTTCTTAGCTTCACATCCTCTATGCACAGTTTTTCTGTGGGAAAGAATTTATATTTTAAATGACTACCAAGCAGATTTATGAAATAGTTCATCAGGATGTGACAATGAGAATGTGCCCGAGTGTCTGTTGAGGTGGGAAGTGAGGAGACTCACTCTGCTATGGGTGCCAGGTGTGTAAATATCTCACTGCCCATCAGCGTTCAGAATTCATCCTCCTTAGCCTCCTTCCAGGTCTCAACACCTCACGGGACAATTAGGACCAGGCTGAGTCTATTAGTCTACGTAGTAGAGGATTCAGACTCTGCAGCAGTGTGTAGACAGAGCCATCTTCCCAGCAGCAAGACCACAATCAGAAGTACCAGAATGCCTTGTTCCCACGAGAGCTTCAGGCCCACAGCACCTGCCTCACCTGGACATTGGTTAGAAAGGCAGGATCTCAGGCCTCACCTCAGACCTGCTGAAGCAGGATCTTCATTTTAACAAGATCCTGAGGGATTCGTCTGTACAGTAAAGTTCAAGGGCACTGATGTCATACATTGATTAGTCAAGAGTTCCTCAAGGACAGCTGGACAAGGTGAGGCAGACGTGTAACCCAGCACTCTGGCAGGCTGTGGCAGGAGCACTGAAAATTTGAGTCTAATCTGGGCAAGTCAGCAACTTTGTGAGATCATCTCTCAAAACACATACTGAAAAAAGGACTGAGGATGTAGCTAGTGAGAAGGCTGTTGGTTCAATCCCTACGACCGAGGGTAACAATGCCATGGAGGCAGGTTCTGTGCCATTTGTCCCTGTAGTTTCTATGCCCAGCACAGTTTGTGGAAAATGAGTGATTTGTTGTCCTGAGTTCAGTGTTCCACATGCAAAGACACACATTTGTGTTAATGTTGCAACTTTTGAAGAATGTACAGTGGACTGAATATATATGAAAAGTGAGGTCTTTTTCCTTTGCTCCTCTAGCTGGGGTTTCTTGAGTGCTTACTATATGCCAAGCAGTGTTGTAGGCACAAGGGGAGCAGTGGCACCAGGACAGGGCAAGTTGCCTGCCATACTAGGCACATGGAAAGTGAGCAGTGAGAATTTCTCTTCAAATCAAAGGTTAACTGAATCTTTCAATTTTATGATGCCGTTTATTCAGATGCTCTTTGCTTAAAAAAAATAAAGATATCCTTATTACTTTTCTGTTCTCCCTCATTTACCTGTCTGCACCTCTACCCTAGAACAAACAAAGGCATGATTTTTCAGTCCTTCTCTTTATGGATAATAATGGCACATCCAAATTGTATTAAAAGTCATCTAAATCAAGAGTTTATCATGGCTCTTTTCAACTTGTAATTCTTCTCAGTTATGTGGTGCTGTTTAAGTCACCACCTGCCCCGGCTCTGTCCTGCGGCACATCCACAGGTGGCCACAGTCAACTGCCCTGCCTCAGGTTCTTCCTCCTATGACTGCTGGCTGTCCGGCAATCACAAGACAGAACACGTTTCATTTAGATAGTTCTGTCCTTTACCTCCTATTACGTTCCAAATCTGGGAACTTGACATGATACTTGAGCTGAATAAATACATTTTTTGTTTTGCTATTATATCACTTTTTCATCAATTACTAAGCTTTGGGATTGTCTACCATGTGTTAGGTACTATGGATATAATAAGAAAGGGATCAGCTCTATATGTTTTTAGAATGTGAAGTAGTACCCCAAAGCTAGATGTCTTCTTTACTTTCTTGTTTTAGAAAGTAATAAAAACAGACTTTGGTGTCTTTAGTTTTAGAGAGAGGTAGACATCAAAACAGGGTACTAATTATGGCATGTGTTTTTAAAACAATGTATCATCAACTATTTTCTTCCAGGGTAATAATCTTTAGTTACTAAATTAAGAATATTAAATATTAAAAATTAATACTTAATAACATACAAAGATGATCCTGATATGAAAGCTCCAAAGGTTAAAAAATATCACACACAGTATGAATTTACTTTTGACTTAAATATCACGTAGGGGGAAATATATGAAAATGTCAATAGTATATTTCATTCCATGATGGGACAATGAGGGATTATTTTCATTTGTGTGCTTTTCCATAGCTAACAAAGTGTTCACTTTTGTTGTCATAAGAAAACTAATAACAAATATATATATTTTTAATTGTTTCCCTCTCCTTGAGTCCTGGCCTCTCTGAGACTTTTATGAAACAAACTCCGGTGAGAGTGATTTGGAGCTCAAAGTTAGGGTTCTATAACAGAACAGAGCTCTTCCTCTGAGGCAACATGGAATCCAGCAATTCTGTAAGCTTCAGGAGATTTCCTCCATGGTTTTCTATGTAAGAGAGGGTTTAGCTGGGTCTGATGGCACACATGGGCAGGCAATCCTAGCACTCTGGGAGGCTGAGGCAGGAATAGCAAATTTGAACCCAGCCTGGACAGTTTAGTGACTTACGGAGATGTTGTCTTAAGAAAAAAAATTAAAGGATTGGGGATGTAGTTCATCTCTGCTTCAGTCTCTAGTAACAGGAGGAGGAGAAGGAAAAAGAAAAGGTGGAGAAAGAGAAGAAAGGGAAAAAAGGGGGAGGGGAGGGCTGAAGAGGAGAGGGGGAGGGGTAAGGAGCAGCAGAGGAGGGTGAGGAGGAGAGGAGGAGGGGCTTACTAGACTGGCTAACATCCTGCAGCTGGGTAGTTCTGAAATAGCTGTCTGCAGGCAGGAAAGGCAAGAAACCAGGAGCTTCTCAGACCCAGAAGCTGGGAGCCTCAGGATGAGAGTGATAGTGGCATCCCAATTTGAGGCTGAAGACCTGGAAGCTCCCAGGAGTGACACAAGTCCAAGTTCGCAGGTGATAGAATCTGGAGTCTGATGTCCACAGGCAGTGTAGCAGCAAAAATCCCAACCAACCAACCAAATAAATAAAAGACTCATCAGGTCATGAAGGGCCTGGTGTGTGCTCTTGGAAGCTCCCCTTTCTGCTTTTGTTCTGCCGGGGCCCCAATGGACAAATGCTACCAACTTTGAGGATAGGTCTCCCTGTCACTGAACCGCACACCAGTCTTCCCTGGAAACAACCTCAGGCGCACCTGGAGCCGGCCTGCACCAACGGTCCAGGTGTCTCTCATTGCAGCTACACTGGCAGGATTAACCCTCACACCTGCTGGTTCTGACGTGGAGTCCAGCCTCAAACTAACTGAATTTGAGGGACAGCTCCTTCACTAATAGCTTTTGACCTCATCCTTCCTTTTAACAAAATAAGCATTATCTTAGTGACTGTGGTGAGCGTTTGGGGATGGCTGGCATCTTTTGAGTGATCTTCCTCTGCTTGGATAATTTCATGAATTGAGTCCCCAAGATACACCATAACCTGACTTTGCACTCTCTCGGGGCTGTGGCACTGGGCTTTGTTCTCCAATAATGGGAGCTCTGGTTTGGAAGATAGCACGGGAAGAGGCTGGAACATTTTTCACAAACATGCTCAAGAAGACATCTATCTTTGGGGTACTACTTCACATTCTAAAATGAATTCATCTTCTGCTTAAGCTGTGAGCTAGAAGGTATCTGGTATTTACAAATGAGAACTCTGAAACAGCTTGCTAGTTAGTTTTCGTCATCCGTGTGAGTGACTAAGGTTTAGGTTTTGTATCTCTTAAAAGGGACTGAGAACTATAGAAATGATTGTTTTTATAGGTTATATTTGTCAATATTTGCCATATTATGTCTTAAAATTGAAAAATAATTTCTCTATTAATTCATATGTGTTAATGTACTTACTTGATCTTAATAAATTGATCATAAATGCTACTAATCATAAATATTTATTTACCAGTTACTATTCTTTTTACCATTTTCTTTTCTTTCTTTCCTTCTTCATTTTTATTTTTTGAGATAGGGTCTTGCTATGTATCAGGCCCTGAATTCACTATGTAGCCTAGCCTGGCCTCATACTTACGGAAATCCTCCTGCCTCCATTCTCAAGTGTTGAGATTACAAGTGTGTACCACCATGCCTGCCTCATTACCACAGTGTCTAAAACAAAAAATTAATGTAAAGAAAATCTGTCCTTATGGAGCTATTACTGATTTTAAGAAATATATATATATATATATATATATATATATATATATATATATATATATATATTTCCTTCCCCATTACTATACAGAGACTCAACAGGTAGCACCATCAGTGTTAGCTGCAGTGTAGAGTCTAAAACAGTTATCAGAGAGGAGCTACACTGAAAATTATCGGTACCACTTTTCTTTTTTTTTTTTTTTTTAATATTTTAACCTTTATTGGTACATTACATAAATGCATCATGATTGCACTCCATAATGGGGATTTATACCTGTATAAGACAACTTAATTCTCATTTTTTCCCATAGCCGTACCCACCCTACCGCCCCCTCATATACATAAAATTTGTTTTCTTACTTTTTTGTTACAATCTCATCATTTTTCTCCCTTCACCCTATTTTACATTGAGCATTTCCTATTTCACAATATATAACATACAACTGTAGGACTCATTTACATCTTTATTTTCTCATACCAGAGAAAAGATGTGATATGTACCTATCTGTGCCCTGTTTATTTCAGTTATGAGGATATCCTCAAGGTATGTCCATTTAAATATAAATGATTCGGGCCGGGGAATTAGCTCAGTGGTTCTGGCGCCTGTCTCGCAAGCGCAAGGGTCCGGGTTCGATTCCCCGGTAACCACATAACAATACTGGGCGTGGAGACCCACACCCAGCAGCAACCAGTACCACATACCACAGTGCCGGGTGTGGTGGCTCACGCCTGTAATCCCAGCACTCGGGAGGCAGAGGCAGGAGGATTGTGATGTGAGTTTGAGGCTGAGCTCAGGG
>PVIR01006208.1:23973-67239 GCA_004026965.1 Petromus typicus | reverse complement strand
CAGCCCTGGCAGGGAACAGGATTTGGATTGATGTCTTACAGCTGGATGTTGGGAAAATGGATGATTATTTCCATTATTTTATCGAAAATTGTCATTTTTCTATGGTGGTATTACTAATCAAGTATAATTATCTTACAGCATTATTATAAAATCTTAAATAATTATATTCCTCAGTAATACCCAATTTAACCCATTATGGCTTTGTATACAGTTGAAATAAAATTGTACTCAAATATAAGGTGACTTTATTTTAATTACTTTTTATTGTTTTATCCTTCAAAATAAATTCCCCACCCCTACCCCAAGACCCACATGATCAGAAAATGCTGGTCTATAAGCTAAAGGGATTCACTTTGTGGCTTTGTCTTTGTACTAATTCATCCATGGTAACAGGCCCTCTTTTCTCTGCACTAAATGATGCTTAATAAGCACTGGGTTTTGATACAGATCTGCGGGCCCTCCCACTGAGGACCGTCTCTAGTCTGATCTAGATCTCTGTGCCATACTTTCCGCCCTGTATCAGGAAGCCCTTTTGTACTGCAGCACACGTTGCTTTTTACAGAAAGTGCCCCAGCACTCTGTGCCATGATGCACAGTTCAGCTTTTGTACAGGGAATCGAGTAGTGGAACTGCCACAGTGATTTGCGCCGATCAGAACTCTGCGAGGGCTGGGGATTTGGCTCAGTGGTTCCAGTGCCTATCTTGTAAGCACAAGGGCCTGGGTTCGATCCCCGGTAACCACATACAACAATGCCTGTAATTTCAGCACTTGGGAGGCAGAGACAGAAGGTTTCTGAGTTCAAGGTTTGCTGGGCTACATAATGAGTGCAGGGCTAGCCTAAACTACAAAGTGAGACTCTATCTTGAAACAAGATAAAACAAAACAAAATAAAACAAAAAACCCTGCGACTCCACCCCCACCCGTCCACTCACCTTTGCACGTTGCCTTTTATATGGGCTCAGCTTCTCAATCTGTACAAGTGCTTGACCTGGGGGATAGATGTTTAAAATATGCTAGGTGGTTTTCTAGAGAGATTTTTTTTTATATCTTTATTCGTACATTAAATATACACATCATGATTGCACTCCATAATGGGGATTTGTACCAGTATAAGACACAACTTAATTCTCATTTTTTCCCATAGCCCCACCCACCCTACCACCCCCCCATATACATAAAATTTGTTTCCTTACTTTTTTGTTACAATCTCCACATTAGAGAGATTTTTATTTCACAGTAGTTCAGTGAGGAATAACCTGCAACTTGAATATTCCTGGAACACATTTGAAATAATCATGGTCAGTGTGTCTAAAGATCTTTCTTTCTGTTTGCTTTAAAATAAAAATTAATAGAGAAAAATGTACAGGTCAGATAGGAAAATTTCAACAGAAGACCCTCAAATATGTATGGTCTTTTTTTTTTTTAGGTTTTTTGAGACAGGGTCCCGCTTTGTAGTTCAGGCTGGCCCTGAGCTCAGCCTCCAACTCACATCACAGCAGTTCTCCTGCCTTTGCCTCCTGAGTGCTGGGATTACAGGCGTGAGCCACTATGCCCAGCACTGTGGTATGTGGTACTGGTTGCTGCTGGGGTGAGTCTCCATGCCCAGCATTGTATATGGTTACCAGGGATTGAACCTGGGCCCTTGCGCTTGCAAGACAGGTGCTGGAACCACTGAGCTATATCCCCGGCCCTGTATGGTTATTTTTTAAAAAGTTGTTTTTAGATATACTGCTGTCTCCCTGTCCCCAATTTGGCACACACTTAACATTTTATGCAAGTTTGGGGATCATGCTGACTTGGCTTTTATGCAAACATATGCTCTACAGAATATCTAAATAATTAGTTAACTTTTAGATTGTAGAGACTCTGGAATACTTTTATAACTAGAGCTGAAAATAAATGTACCAATCATATAATGAATAGATTTAAAATAAATGGTATCAGCAGATTCCTTTTGTAAATATTGTGAACTTAAGATACAGTGGTGCTAATATGTAGGGAAAAATGACTATCACTGGAAAATTATATATATGGAGAAAAATCATGCATGTTTATTTTTTGTTCAGTTTTCTGATATAATGATTAAACTCATAGGTTATGGGAGCGGGAAGACACCTTAACGTCATGAACACTTCTTAGATTTGCAAAGAAGAGGGCAGAGAAGAAAATGAATTTCCCATTCACACAGGTAGCTGGAGACAAGGTTGGGAGTAGAATCAGGGTTACTGTCCCCCAATTTTATGGTGTTTTTATTAAGCTGTGGTATTTTGTGCACATTGGAGAGAGTGATATAGTAAAAGCTTGTATATGAGTTGGGCATGGTGGTGGTACAATCTATACTGGGATGCTGAGGCAAGAGAATTGCAAGTTTGAGTCCTGGTTCGGTAACTTAGTGAAACCCTGTCTCTAAATAAAAAGGACTGGTGATGTAGCTCATTGTGAAGGTCATGGATTCAATCTTGATTATTACTGAAAAAAAAAAACAACCCCTAAACCAAAGCAAAATAAAAACCCACTTATGCAGTCATTGCCCTTCAGCAAACTTAATGGATGGCCCCTTCCCTTACTGGGTTAGTTAGGTGTGTGACAAATGATCACAAACTGAGTAACTTAAAACAGTTTCTGTTCATTGACTCCTATTTCTGAAGCTCTGAAGTCATGCTGGAAATTAAGGTGTTGCCTGTCTATGTTCTCATCTGGATGTCAGATCCTTTTCCATACAAGTTCCTATGACATTTGAGAAATCAGTTTCTTACAGTTGTAGGAGTTGAATTCATGATTGCTGGCTGGCTGTGAGCAGAGACTTGTTCTGTCACTTTCTAGAGACTTTTTTCAAACTTTTTTCTTCCTTGAGAAGGTAGAGTTATTTTACTTCTGCAGAAGATTGTGAGCATATTTGAGCATGAGGTAGCAAGTATGCAAAGACAGCAGTGGGCTGCTTTTATTGCCTGACGTGAGAAGCAGCTGGCCTCCACGTTGTCTGGTTTGAAGGTTTACAATCTGTCCCAGTGTCTAGTTTAAATGGCACGAGGGAAAGTCCTGAAGGATTGCTGGTTAGGGTTGCTAAGGAAGGAGAGTGTGGGTATATGAGAACTGAAAGTCTTTGGCTTCTGATAAGTTATCTTCTATGTTCAACTCTGTTCCTGGAATCTTAGCTGAGCTGACATTTTCTGTAACTCTGGTGTAATGGGAAGGGGTGGCACAGCCTAGGGTAGACTAGCGTTCAGAATGAAGACTCGTCGATTTATATCCTTTGACAGAAAAGATAGGCTATGATTTCTCACAGTTCTCTCCCCTTTAAAAATCCTCAGTCTTTCCTTCAAACTCTATGAGCAGAAATTCACTCTCTGTTGTGTTTCTCTAACAGGTGCATATTAGCAGAGTGTGGTGAGTCCATCTCCAGTTGGCCATTTGGACTGTCATTCGGTAGTCATGAGGAAGGGTCCCTCCAAGGCTGGGCTGAGTTTGTTCTCTTTTTATGATTTGATCAGTATGTAGCTGGCAGACTGTGGGGGATGGACCAGAAAGTTGAGGGGTGGGGTTTAAGCTAGAAGTCCTTTTTGTCTGAGGGAATGAAAGGTGAAAGATAAGACAAGCACAACCTTGTTAAGAGTTGATGTTTGGTTTTAAAGATGGACAGATTTGTAGGCCTGCCAAAGAAGGGAAAGCCTGTACAAGGCTTTGTAGGGAGATAACTCAGTGTCTTTTTTCTGGAAGGTGTTCTAATCCTAAGCAAAGAAACAGAAAAGCACTTGATCTGTGGTAACTGATTTTCTAATATGTGTTTGGTTGGGTGGGTTTTAGTAATAATTTTAAAAGTAGTTTATCCTTCGTATTTGATCAGAGGAAGATGGGTGTCAAGGGGAGTGTTATTCCCAGCTTATATCTAGCTCCCGAAATTGTTTCCTAACTATTAGAACTGTGAAATAGCTCACATTCTATGGGCCTATGTTTTTAATTATTCCACATCTTAGTACTATCTGTTCTATCAGGATTTTTACTACATTATACTTGTTGTTACACTAGGCAAGAATTAATACATTTTAAAGCATATATGACCAGAGCAAAAGCTCTAGGATGGAAAGGCAGATTGGGAAAGGAGCCACATCTAAACATCATTCTTAAGGGATTGGAATAGCAATTATAACCAGCTAGATTTGTAGCTGGAAACTGCCAACAGAGGTCAATGATAGAGCCCCCTGTTTATGTCTAGTCTATGCTATTATTACTATTATTGGTTATGCTTTCTTGTTGGGTGTTTATGACCAAGTTAAAGTGAGATCAGTATTAATCAAAATCAACTTTTTGCCAAATATTAACATCACTTAAGACTCTATAGGGGTTGCTTTTGGAACCATATGCAGAGTGTGTTAGCTACTCTGTCAGTGTCAGCCTCTAGGATGTGTCCTGGTCTAGCCTGACCAGTAGTTTCCTATGGGCACATAGAAGACATTTCTTTCTCTGGTGACCCTCTGTTCTGGCTCACTGTGTGTTGGTTGTCTCCTGTTCTCTGGAGTCCAACAGTCTCCCTAATCAGAAGGTTGGGTAACTCACCAAACTGTAGAAAAGGTCTCCTCAGACCTGGATATCTGTTGATCATAGAGGGCCAGGGCCAAAATTTTGGTTATCTTCATATTCTAGTTAACTTTCTTTAGTTTTGATCTCCAAACTTTAATTGTTGAACACTCAGGAGATCAGTTAAACCAATATTATGGTAAGTTTAATCTTGCAGTCTTATCTAGATATCAAGTCCTTTGAAATATACGGTATCACCAGGGACCTGTTATTTTCTTACCAATTATGAAAGTTGAATTCCTGTAGAATGTCAAGAGATAACAATTATAAAGCTTTACTGAGAAAATGTGAGATTATATTTTAACACAACAGTCATGATGACATTGTTACATTAGAGCGTTAGGTTTTGTTTTAATCTCTGAAATATTTAAATGTTTATTTGAGTATAAAATAACTATTAGTAAGTTATCCTTAGCTAATTATAAGATAGTGACATGCAGAAATATTTATCTAAACTTGTTACCTTTTAATAGAGTGTGTACTTTAGTGTTATGAATGCCTAATTTCTAATCATTATGACATTATTTTAACTGTGAAAGGTTTAAGAACTTCAAACTATCATAATACAGTTATATAGCAATTACATAAACCTGCAAAAGTTCATCTTCTTGAACAACTATAGTTTTGAGATCATCAGTATGACAATGTCTTTTTCCAGTCCTGTATTTTAAAGAGACCTGTACACTTGGGAAAGCACAAATATATTTCATTTACCATGAGGGTAGCAATAATTAGCATCACAGCTACATAGAAATATTTACATATATTTTTACTAAGTTTTTACTCTTAAAGAAAAATTTAGGTCTTTAGAAAAACAGATTTATACAGAATTCTTAGCAATTTGGTGTCAACAAGAATTAAAGGACATCTTTAGAATGCTTACAAATTTAAGAAACAGTGTTAATGACATATATAGATTTATTACCCAATATAAGTATACCTCATTTATATAGTAATAAAATACTTATTTATTTGACATCAATAGATGTAGACGAAACTTTAAATGGCAAGATCAAGTTTAAAGAGTTGTCAAATTTTGTTCATTTTATGCTTAAGTTTTAAACATATATTGTGTAAAAGCACCTGTTATTTGTATCTATTAAACTTTAAAGCTTAGACTCACAATATAGCTTGTATTTTGATGTATGTACACATGTATGTCCAAATATGTTATGTCATAAGCTCAGTAAGTTGTTAAACAAATTGTGAACTAATAATTTTTAAAAATCCCATAGGTTAATGTTCAAATACTCTAACTCTTAAAGCTCATTTTTAAGTTATCAAAGCCTAATGATGAGAACATAAGAAACTATTTTGGTGAAATATAGAAACTTTTGTTTTTCAATCCAGTTTTGTAAGTCTAACCAAGAATATTTCAATATTTAAGAAACCTTGTTGCTTTAGATATAGACTCTTCTGATCCATAGCCAGACGTGCTATCCATTGCGCCACTGGCTCTGTGCTTTGCTTTAGATATAGAAAGCTTAACTTTTAATTATAACCAATTTAAATGTATCTTAATTGCTTTAGATGGCTCATGAGGACCAAATAATAATAAACACTTTAAACTTATATGCATTATCTTTATATAAGGAAAAACTTACTGTAGACAAATAACAGTAGACATTGCATTTATGAAATCAGTACCTTGACATTATCTCAGCTAGCAACCTGGTTGGAAATATGGTACCAGGTTTGAGGACATCTTTATTTTTTATTTATTTTTGTTTGTTTGTTTGTTTGTTTTTTGAGACAGGGTCTCGCCTTGTAGTTCAGGCTGTCCTTGAGCTCAGCCTCAAACTCACATCACAGCAATCCTCCTGCCTCTGCTTCCCGAGTGCTGGGATTACAGGCGTGAGCCACCACGCCCGGCACTGTGGTATGTGGTACTGGTTGCTGCTGGGTGTGGGTCTCCACGCCCAGTATTGTATGTGGTTTCCTGGGGGATCAAACCTGGGCCCTTGTGCTTGTAAGACAGGCGCCGGAACCACTGAGCTAAATCCCTGGCCCGAGGCCATCTTTATTTAGATCTTTTAACTCACTGTTAACTGTGATGAAAGGTATTTGGGCTATATCATGAGTGTCGAAATAAAATAGAACACATACCTGAAAATTAACAAATAAAAAAGTATGCAGCAACTCAATCATATATAACCCTTGTGATATTAAAGTTTAAGGGGTTTAAGTGCTATGTAAATCTTGAGACCATTAGTCCTTATCTGTTAATGTTTTAAATAAGGTTGGCTACCTTGAAAAACTTATAAAAATGGTCTTCCATGGAAATCTCAAAATGGACCAAAAAATAAAAATAAAAAGCAATTGTTGAACTAAAAAAAGGCTGATTAAATTTAAGTTAGAATGTATTCTCAGATGTACTGAACTATATAATATCTTTATATAATTTTAGGTTTGTAATTATAGACCAGTCCAAACTTTTTATGGTTCAGTTGACAAATCTCTTGTAATAAGAATCAGAAGAGGAAAAAAACCCTTTATACCTGTACCTTTGCTAAGACAGTTTTAAAGATGGACCCTAGGTGGATGGTTTATCTTATGGAAATAGTTAGCTATACAGGCCTCTCACTGTAAACTTGATAGCTACAGCTTATAGTCAGAACTGCTGTTTTTATATCCACATGTATCTGTTCCCTCTAAAGGGGCAGGATATTTAAGGGAAATTTTATGTATTTCCAGGGGTGGTCAGGCCAAGTTTGGGTGTATAAAGAACTCTTTCTGTGTAGTAGGTACTCTTTGGAGCCTAGTGTATATTTTAAAAGGAAAAGAAAGGGACAGTGTGGTAAACAAGGGAAGGGGACATAACTAGAACTTTTGTATTAAGTTCTAGTCTCCTGTGAGTCGACAGCAAATGGTGAAATAATAAATAATTAGCATAAATGAGACTTAGAGAAGCTGAGTTTGGGCCTGACCCACACTACTCTAAGCCGCCAGGAGCCCTGACTCCAGCCTGCTACATCTTTTATTAGTTACATTTCCCAAAGCCAGAAAGGTGGAGAGACACCAAAAATAGTCCTGGAGAAGTTATGTAGATAAAGATCCTGGGAGACAAGGGAGATGTCAACAATAGTCCTTGAAAGGTCAGACAGATCCCCACAGTTCTGCCCTGAGGCATCACATCCTGTGGATCCATTGAGTCTTTGTTGTCATCAAAGGTAAAAACAAGAGTTAAGTCCAATGTCCTCTGCAAGCAAAAAGGCCTGGTCAATATTGACCTTGCAGTTTTCAAACAAGATGGTTCCCAGCAGAGAGAAGGTATCTATCCTTCTCCCTTTGTGTCTAATCTAAGGCATCCCCTAGACGTAACCTCATCCAGGGCTAGTGATGGTGAGCTGGAGGTATGGGGAAGTGGCCAGAGCTGAGTTAGCTGCTCTTACAGTGCACTTGTGCTGCTGCCTCATGGTCCTCTGATCCTTGAAGCATCCTTAACTATAGGCTTTCCTCTCTCAGAACCTCAGTTAGCATAGCCCTGAGAACTGGGGCTGGCTTGGCAAGATGCTGTGGAGATAAGCCATGCCAAGAAAGTCAGTCCTCTGAGGACTAGTTCTATGGGTGTCCTTTAATACCCGTTTCTATTTAAAACTGTTATTAAATTTCTAAGGGTCCCTTTGAATATTGTTGTTATTGTTCTATCTGAACTTACCTGTGCTGTAAAAACCAATCACTCTGCTCCGTAATCCAGCATTCTTAACGGAGGGGGGGTGGGTGGGAGTGAGAGCAGTTAATTTCCAGTTCTCCCTAAGGGCAAAAAGGCTGATAAATTTGTACTGACACTTATATATTTGTTCTTTGAGTTTGAGAATTAAACGTATACCTGTGTGTATGTGTGGTTGTTGTTTTGTTTTTGAGACTATGGCATAAAGATAGTGAAAGTTAGCTTCAGATTGGAAGAGTCCTTGGGAAAGAAACCTGGTATGAGAATTCATTAGGCACAGAGAAAAGAATTTCCGTGGACAAAATACTGTTTTCAATCACATGATTTCTCTGGGGCAGCACAGTGGAGTAGGGACAGGAGAGTGACTTCATACATGGAAAAATTAAATTCTAATGATCTCAAGGGCAGAAAGATAGTCAAGACCAAGAGTGGGTGGCTCTTGGTCCCACAGTGGCTATCCCTCTCTCTTTTTTCTTTTTCTTGTCTTTTTTTCTCAGATTGTTGCTTTTTAAAAATTTGATTAGCTGCCAATAGACTTGAATCAGTACTCGTATCCTAACACCAGCAGAAAGCAGAAGAGCAAATTAAGCCTGTAATTATAGTCTATGAATTTATATAGCACAAGAAATGTTTTAAACATATTAAGTAAACAGAAATATCCATTTAAACTGGTCAGTGCCTAGGATGACTGGTGAAAATGATGGGTTGTTTGTTTGTTTGCTTGCTTATTTTTTCATTCAAGTATTATTGCCCTAAGTCTTTATCATTAGTCTAAGGAGACTCTCAGGGGATATTTCATTCCCTGAGTCTCTTGATTCCCTCACTTTTGCTAACAAGGCCTATTCTGTTTGTTTCAGAGCTTGAGACAATCTTAAGCATGCACTGAAATATCTTGCTATCAGTAACATTCAATTTCACCCCAAATTGCTCATCTCACTTGAGGTTTCCTCAGACAGGGAAAGAACAACTTGGCTACCAAAGCAGTACTCTGTTACACTTGGGACATTTACCTGTCGTCCATCTGTGCATGAAGTTGCCTGGTCACTGCAGTCTTTGCCTCTTGGCTCTTTCTATTTTTTCAGGAAGTCTTTATTGGGTTCTCTACCTATGGGAAGGCTTCTCAGCCTGGAGGCTGCTTCAGTGGGGCTGTAGGATATTTCTCCTTTTGGCGGGAGTCCTTGTGCCCTAATAGGCTTGAGCTGTTAGAATTTTTGAGACTATGTCCCCAGACTCAGTTTGTCAGTGCAGGTAATAAAGCTCTCAGACACCAAAAGTCCTGGACAAAGCAAACTGTTTTATTTCTGCAGAAGGGTATGAGCACATTTTAGCATGAGATAGCAAGCTCCTGGTTCACATTCTTGATCCTCTCTCTTCTGTGGTTAAGCCAAAAACAGCATGTTGAATGCTTCTGTCTCTCTCACTTCGTTTGCTTTTAGCCAGAGAAAACTTTTCTGCTGTAAAGAAATCATGTGATTAGGTTCTGTAGATAATCTACATTTTCAGGTGAGCTGACTTGAGACTTTAATCATATAGTAGTACCTTGATTAATGTTTGACCAACCACAGGATGGAAATCATTGTCAAACTATTTTTAGAATTCTGCTACCACACCCAAGTTTATCTGGTCACTAGACTTTGGAGAGAGCTTCTCATTTGTGATACTGTTGTGAGTTTAGGAGGGAAAGACAACTGTCTAGAATTGGTCTGTTTTTGTTTTCTTTTTTTCCTGTATTCCAAGGATCCAGCAATGAAAATGGCCTCTATATAGCAATATCTGTTAACAAAACTTGTGTACCTTACTGTGTAGAAAAGGCAGAGCAATAGACTACTAGCTATAGCTGAGGGTATTTCTAAATAAAGCAGTTTAGAAAACCTTGGATAGGGAATGATTGCTGTAGTAGGAGAAGAAAGAAATTGTATTATAAATGTATATCTTTGCCCTCCTGATGACAAAATACCATACAATACTAATGAGCACAAGTCAATAGTCAATAAAGAGTACTCTATCAACTTGCTTGAAGAAAAGCAAATCTGTGATATAATGGGAAATAAATTCTTATTAAATACTTCAAAGTTTTGATACTGAAAAAACATCAGGTTGACTTAATGAGAAAAGTAATACATTTAAATAGAGCCCTTCTATCTTCCTGTCATGTAGAATGAAGACCAGTGCTCTGGTGTGGTTTTAAAGGGCAGCCTTGACAGTCTTCTTATTCTTCAGCATGTCTGCCAAGCCACCATGTTCTATTTTCAGTCTTAATTTTTTTTAAAAAAAATTATTATGTTTGCAATTTGTGTAGTTTACAGAGGTCTTGGGGAAATGGCTACATGTATATATTATGGCACTAAAAAAATTTCATATCCTCTTCTCTCCGCTTCCCGTCCTCTGCCTCTAGTTCCCCTATCCATTCTTCATTTCTCTTAGTTTATGTTATGACATATAATGTTTATATTAATTGGGGTTATTAGTTTCTTATACATGTCGTATCTTTATTCTTCTTATTTCCCCTTTTCTTCCTCCTCACCCTGCACCCTTTTTCCCTGGGGCCACTTCCGTGTTGCAAGAGAACCATCCTCTTATCCCTTTCTGTTCTTCAGTCTTTATCATTTTCTTTCTTTGTACTTTGCCTCACTCAAATGAGAAATGCCATTTAGTATTTAAGCTTGTGTGTCGAATATATTTCACTCATCACTGTATTTTCCAGTTGCATCTATTTTCCTACAGATGTCTCAAATTTGTCATTCTATACAGCCAGTCATATTCTATTATATATAGGATTACATAGTTTTTTTTAATTAACACACTTAACTCTTTCATCAGATCTCAACCTACGTATTATGTTCTCAGAGGCCTTTATTAATTTTCCTATTTCCAGCATTATTACTGTGCCTCTCCCTAACCTGTAGTTACCTTCTGTCAGATCACCTGCTGGCCTTTGGGACAACCTCCTTTGTTTTCTTGTTCACAATTTCCTCCCGATTTTAAAGTGGCACTCTTGAGTGGAAGCTTCTCTAAGTCATCTAGATCTTTGTCTTCCTAGCATCTAGATCAGGGCTTAGTATACAATGGATGTTCAATCACTTTGCTGAGTGTTAAAAAAAAAAGAGGTCCAGAAAGGTTAAAATGTTCTATTGTGAACAAAGGAAAGTCATGCTATTACAGGAAGTAGCGTTCTCAGTTTAGTAAAATTTCACCCTGTCACTTGAGTTAGTGGTATTCCTGATTACTAGTTTGGCAATTTGAGTGAATCGTGGCTTACAGACTAGCCTGAGCTGGTACAGCTAATCTTATGAAAGAAGTCAGATTAGCTTCCTGAGCCCTTGATATTTTTTACCGTTGTTCCAAAAGGAATTGGTTCTTCTTGAAAATGTTCGACTTTAAATGTTCTTGCCTTTGAAAAACAAAATTAAATACCAGTAGTCTTTAGATGTCCTATTTGAAGTATTTTCAGTTCATTCTTTTCACACTTTTTATCTTTTACTACACGTAAATTCTCTCCCAAAATTGTTTTTATTTTCAGTATCTTTTAAAAATTATCTAGTAGAAACTAAACATCTTTTGAACTCTGGCCCAACCATTAGCATTCCCGGCCTGGTTAAAAATATCATTGACCCTTTGAGGTCCTGGGGTAATTGATATTGAGACTGTATTCATGAGAAACTTCAAAGCAAAGCAGGAGAAATGTGAGTGGCAGAAAAGTATATGAAAATAACTTCCAAAATGAAACTTTCTCTGTGCTTATCTTTTACAGATTATATCAGATATCTTATTCTCTCCTAAAATTCAGATGAAACTTGTTTGATTTGGGCAGTGCTGTGCGAATTTCACTACGACCAGCTTGAAACTGTGTTTCTGGAGTTTTATTTTGCATTTTTAAAAACATACTTTAAACTCCCTTCAGCTGTCAGTCCAAACTTGCCTTGAGTGAACAGGAATCCATGAAGTACTATGGTAGTGGAGTTGCTTTTGGATTTTTTTTTTGAGACAGATTCTTGCCTTGTAGTTCAAGTTAGCTCTGAACTCAGCAATCCTCCTTCCTCTGTCTCCCACCTGCTGGGATTATAGTCATGAGCCACCATGATGGACACTAGGGTATGTGGTAGTGGGGATAGAACTTGAGACCTTGCCCTTGCGAGGCAGATGTCAGAACCACTGAGCTAAATCCCCAGCCTGGATTTTAACTAATATAAAAGAATATAGGAAAGAATAAACCAAAAATTGAATAGGAAGTACCAGATCCATTTTTGTCATGCTTTTAGATGGTCTGTACTATTTGGTCACAGTTTGATGACTAAATGGCTGATATTGGACATTTTTGTAGCGTTAATTTTTTTCCAGCTTGTGGGTTGTCAGCTAGAAACACATAAGTCTACCTTGTTTGAATAAAACCCAGAATGGTAACTGTTTATTTTTGTTGTTGTTGTTTGTTTTTCAAATCTGTGGTTGATAAAGCTATTTATGTGCGAAGCATTGCTTCTACTTTGGTGGCCAGAGAAGGGACATGAGCCATTCCAAGTAGGTAAGGCAGAGGACTCAGAGAAGAACACGGGGGGGTTGGCACAACTCCTCATGTACTTACAGAGGATGCTTAAATCTGAATACCTGATTCTCTCACAGACAGACAGTTAGGGGTGAAATAATCTATATGCCAACACGATTGCATCTGTTGCTATATAGTAAAGGGATTGTTGTGTCTATTTTGTTAAAATATTTGCCATATTCTTTACAGATCATCAAACATTTAACGGAGGGTAAAACTGAAAGCTGAAGTATTCCAAGTCATTAATGATTAAAAAGCACTCAGAAGTCAAGATAAAACAAGGTTAAATTATAATGATTTTTTAAAATGGATTTAAGGTTCAATGAGAAATCAAGATAAAGTAAACTCAGAATTATAATGTCTTGCTGGATGTAATATATCTGAATGTTTTGTTAAATGGCTAAAAATCTGAAAGGCTAGACTTTGCTTCTGTATAGATACTCTGTAACTGAAATAAAATGTAATGATAAAAAACAGCCCTTTTCCTTTAAGAATAGAATTAGATCAAGATCAGGCAGTGCCAATGGCAATAGGTGTGAAATAAGGTTTAGTGCAGTTTCCCAAACTTCAGTGTTTCCTCTACCACCTTCTGGATTTTAATCATATCCCCATTAACACTTGTTCTGTCTAATACATTTTTTTCTGTTCAGTTTACTTATTCTACTTTGAAACTTGCTTAAAAAATAAGTTCACAGCTTATGTAAATCAGTAGCACTTCCTGTATAAGGAAATCATAAAAACAAATAAAGGAGAAGCAGAACTATATTGTTATTTTCTAACTCTGTACTTTTGCTTGGTAAATCGTCTGAGCTTATGTCTTACTTTTCTCTTTTAAAAAAGGGGTGTTAGTGTAGAATTTAAACTCCTCCTCCGAAAATTTGGTAATTGAGTTTTCTGAAACAGCTGGAAAATAGGTATATTAATGGGGCAAAGGCATGTAAATGTGTTGCTGAGCACATGTGGGACCACACAAGATAGGCAACTCTCGGAGCAGATGATGGAGACTTAGACACTGTCTCCATAGGAAGGAGGCAAATGGGGTGCTGTAGACACCTTTAGAGGAGTTGCAAATTAGTTTTAGGGGAGAGAATGAGCTCAGAGAGCAGACAGTGGGCTGAACTGCAGTTCCTGGGGGCTCCAGGTGTGATGTTTGATTTTCAGTCTGTGCTATGAGTTTAATCTTCCTTGCTTAATGAAATGGCAGAAGAGTTGAGGCCAGCTGTGCTTTCTGCAGTGCAGACTTGGTTTGGGTGGAGAAAAGAGAACTCTAGAGAAAGGCTCTCCTTGCAGTTGCTGCTCCCACATTACTATCAGTGTGAAACAGAAAGTGGTCTGTTGTGGGAGTAGCTTTTTCTGAGTTTCCCCAACATTAGCAACCAGTAAACCCAAGAGGTCTGCTAATAGCAAATGGCAACTTCTTTTAGGTGATATCACAAAGTGTAAAAGATAACAGAACAACGATATCTCTGTGCACGATCTAGTATGTGTTCTAGAGTGCCATGGAATCATCTCTTGTATAGTCACGTAGGTTTTATTCTTGGAGAATGTGGCTTCCAAGGATATTGCTGGGACCCAGAGTGATTTTGTTGGCCTTAGGGAGGAGGAGCAGAGGCTGAAAATAGTCTAGTGTACACAGGTAGAATGTAATGGTGTAGAGAGCTTGTAAAAATGTGTTTGCTCTTTAGCAGACATTTCTGATACAGTATAAAGCCTTTTACTTTCTCTCTTTGCTGTTTATAATTTGCACCATAGCAATTGTTCGGTAAGATTGGATGGCAGAGGGAAGAACATAGGAGAAACACAAATATTGACACACACTTCCTTTCTTCTTTGCAAGGACTCAGCCCCAAATGGAACTGCAAATTGGCACACTGTTCTAGTTGCATTCGTAGCATGGAGCTGTGCCTCATTACAGGGCGAGCTCTCAGGTGCCTGCATGTAGATGACTTCTGATTTATTTAGAATTCATGGCTGGCTTCCCCTTGTTCCCCAGTAGGGTTCAAATTTGTGTTGGTCTTTTACTTTTTCATAATGCTGCCCTTGCATACTTGATTTCATTTTATCTACTTGCTTTCTGTCAGCATATGAAGCATAGTCAAGAAGAAAAGTATTCTATAACAGTGTAACACTGTGAGCAAATATCTGGCCTCCAAATTGTGAACAGAAATAACTCAGGTTATTCTCAAGACTGCTTTTCTCTATTAGTGTGATAATACAGTGTAGACTTTAATTGTATTTAGTCATTCAAACCCTTTAGAATAACTGTTTAGTCATTAAAAACCTTAAGTCTTTTCATGGCTTTTAGTTTGATAATGTCATTGCTGAAAAAAAAGTTATTCCAAGTCTCTAATCAAAAAGAAGAGTCCAGTGTGGTGGCACATGCCTGTAGTGCCAACATGGTGCAGGGTGAGGAAAGAGGATCGCTTTAAGTTTGAGCCTGTCTGGCTTACAGATCAAGACATCATCTCACCCCCCCCCCAAAAAAAAAGAAAAAAAGAAAAGAGAAATATCTACACAGGAAGATCATTTCCCAAAACTTTAATTTAATTTTATCCAATGCCCACCTTATGTACAAAATCTTTGTTTCCATGTTTTCCTTCTCGTTTCACCTTTTCCTTCCTTTTTCTTGCCCCCTACCTCATTTTTTCCCATTTGAACATTTTCTTCCCCTTTCCCAATATCTATTACACATTTTAGTCCTTATTTCTACTTTGTTTCCCACACCAGAAAAACAACTCAGTATTAAACATGTATGTCTGATTTATTTCACTTGTTCTGTCTTCCAGCAGCTATAGTGTTTCTGTTTTAATATTTAGATCTTTGATCCATTTCTATTTTAGATTAATTTAGGGTGAAAGATATGGGTCTAGTTTTAATCTTTGGCATGTGGAAAGCCAGTTTTTCTAGCACCGTTTGTTAAAGAGGCTATCTTTCTTCCAGTGAAGGTTTTTGGCTTCTTTGCCAAAGATAAGGTGACTGAGTAAATCTAGAGTTGTTTCTATATCTTCTGATCTGTTCCATTGATCCTCAGGTGTGTTCCTTTTCAAGTACCATGCTGATTTTATCACAGTAGCTTTGTGGTATAATTTAAAATCAGGGATTGTGATACCCTCTGCCTTGCTTGGGTTGCCCAGAAGTGCCTTTGCTATTGTAGGTCTCTTCTGGTTCCAAATGAATTTTAGGATTGTTTTTCTAATTCTGGGAGATATGCCGTTGGAATTTTGATTGGGATTGCATTAAATATATATAACAGTTTTTGAAGTATGGCCATTTTTACTACATTGGTTCTTTCTGTCCAACAACAAGAGATATTTTTCTATTTTCTAATATCTTCAATCTTTTTCAGAGCATGATAGTTTTCACTGGAAGATGTTTTAACTTGATTAGATTGATTCCTATGTATTTAATATTTTGGATGCTATTGTGAAAGAGATTGCTTCTCTTAATTTCTGAGTGAATTTGTTATTCATGTACAGAAAGGTTATTGATTTTTGAATGTTGACTTTGTATCCAGCTATGCTACTAAATTTGATTATCAAATTTAGGAGTCTTTTGGTGGAATTTTTGACATTTTCTATGTAGACTGTCACGTCATCTGCAAACAATGCTAATTTAGCTTCTCAGAAAGATCATTTATTAACGAATTCTATTTCAAAATCAAAATCTGTGTTTTCACCAGTAAGGCAGTAAGTATGCAAACAAGTGTATGAGAATTCTTTGCATGTTCATACCGCTATTACAGCATGAATACTGAATTTAGGGAAATGGTTAGTTGATAAATAAAAAATGACAGAATGCATGCATTTATGGTTACAATCCTGTATGTTTATTGTATGTTATATCTGGGGGATTTCACATATGCACATGGACAAACTAGAGAAAACAGCTACTAGAGTTGATGAAATGAAAAAAAATTCTTAGTGTTCTTTTAGTTACTAAATATTTAGAAAATATTTTATCAAGAATGCTAATAGGAAAAAAGAAAGACAACAATTAGCCACATATGTACAAAAATAGGTGCCAGTGAGACAAACTGAGCTCTAGTTGTCCAGGAAAATCAAACAGACCTGAGTCTTAAAAGCGCCATTAAACCAGCTGGCTACGGAGGGAGTGTGTGTAGAGCGTTTCAATTTTTCATTTTGTGATAGTCCCTCTCAGTCTCCAGCACCTCCCCTGGTCTGTCTCCTGGCAGATTGTTTGACTGGTTATTGTCATTTTTTAAAGGGCAACTGCTGAATTGGCCAGCTACTGGCAGATGGATGGGTGGTAGAATGCTTCTGAAAGAGCACAAATCCAAATCAGAGTTTAAGCTAGAAGTTGGAGAGAGGAAGAATAACCCTCCCGCACCAAGCCAGGCGCTGAGATGAGTAGAAGAGAGAACCAAGTTGAACAGAACAGGCTCAGGGTAAGAGCGAGATGAAGAGGGGAAAGAAGCCCGTTTACTGGAGGGTGGAGGGCCTCATGGGTGTGGACAATAGTGGTCAGGAAGTGCATACATGAGGGCGCAGGGGGAGCAAGAGTCTGCTGAATGGTTCTGATGCCATCAGAGTGGGAGATATTGCTGGTAGTGGAGGAAAGCATTCCAAGAAAAGCCACAGATACTTGGACTGGGTCTGCACTCCCAGGTGCTTCCAGGCGTGGCTCTTTGTGTAGATGTCTGAGGCAGCTTTTCTTCCTCCTCACTTCTGCCATCATCCCCTTTACGAGCTTTATTCAGTCTTCATAAGAAGTCTGCGAGGCAGGCCTTTTCATTTCCCTCACTTTATTGTTTTGGGAAGTGAGGCACAGGGAGTGATTTACTTAAGGTCTCACAGCTGGTAAGTCGGCTAACATCTGAACCCAGGCCACCTGGAGGGAGAGTCCTTGCTCCTGTTTGTTGGTATATTGCACAGTAGCCTCTGGATAGGCAATGGAATTCCATTATTAAAAATAGAGTAGACAAGTTCTCAGAACACCGCGTTAGGGTCTCCAGGTTGTGTTTTATGTGATATTTTAAAAAACGTGTTTAGCTTACAAATATTGCGTGTAGCACTCCAAAACCCAAATAATAACCATGAAGAAGAGAGGAACTGACAAATTCTTGCTTCCCTGGAGGTGGCCATAGGTAATATTAGAATGAATATGCTGTCAGTGCTCTCCAAATACATATGTATTCGTGTTAATAGGCTCGCCTCTCCTTCATTGACTTGTACATGTATCTTATACATTGCTTTTATACTATATGCCTGTGTAGGCACTGTACATATGTATGTGTATGTGTGTTAATGAATTTATGCTTCTTGTGCTCTTTTGTATTTTGCATTTGTTTTTGCCCTTTGTACCACCATAGAGCTTTGACCGCATCTGGAAGTATAGGTATGTCTCATTAGCTCTCTTTGATTTGCCATCATGTTTCCACTTCCTGCCATGTTGTTGGCACATAACAGATGTTCACCGTGGAATGTGTCATGTTGACTCCATCATCTTATGCTCTGATACATAAGTGTTGTTCTTATTAATGAACATTTAGTTTTTTCTCTCTTTTCCACTGTTATGAAAATTGACCATTCCCTCATTTCAGATAGACTTATTCTTTTTGTGTGAAACCTTTACAGGCTGCAGGCTCTTGGCAGGCTGAAGGTGAAGCTCTCTTCCTTCCAGTAGCCAGCAAAGGCTACTGCCTTTACTTGCTGACTGCCATTGTTCATTCACGGCAGAGAAATTATTCCCTCCTCCATCAAGTTTAAACATACAAGCAAGCAGGCAGCCAGGTAAGGCTTGATGCTATGTCGACCTGTTCCTGGAAGCTATTTGTTATAATAAAACAGCACCAGGTGGATTATTTCTTATCTTTTCCGTGAATAATGTTCATGTTACTTAATTAGCAGGAGAAGAGAAATGAAATGCTTATTGTACCCTGTAGAGCAGTGCTTTGTCACGTCCTGGGATCTCAGGTCCCTTTGAGAATATGACTGAGCCTCATTCCCCTACTCCAGAAGTACACGTGTGCATTCAGGGAAGGTGGGGAGGGCTGGCTGGGAACCTCCGCCCCGAATGGGGCCATCGTCTCTGCTTGCCTCGCCTCCTTGCCATGGGCCTTGTGCTCTTCCCATGTGATGCTGTTGTGTTGATGGCACTTTGGAAACTTTGGCGGCTGTCTGTTGTTCTTGAAATGTGTGAGGTTGGGGGTGTGTATAAAAGACTAATGAGCGCATGCTTTCTGTGGGCAGAAAGGAAGAATGAAGCTCTTTATTTTCCACCAGTGCATCTAGACAGCCCACAGACGGGTACTTTTTGCCATTAGTAACATTTTTTGCTGAAAATGGTTTACAGGAGCATTGTTGAAGAGGGAAATTAACTGTAGGAAAATTCTCATTGGGCCTAGAGCTCACATGTACTCGCGTACTCGGAGACCTTCTGCTAAACTGTGGGGCTACAAAGAGTAGAACCTAGTTTTTGCCCCCATGGGAAAATCTAAAAGAAAGACCTGGACATGTGAAAAAAATAAATGAAGCAGTTTTATTAGTGAGCATGATTTGCTTCTCAGTGCCAGAAACTGGCTCTAAAGAAAAGAATTTTTTAAGCTCATGTATCTAAAAACTCTGGAGATAGACTCTGCTTCACTCACTGTTGACTTCATTGTTGGTTGTATCTTTGTATGTATGACCTGCCTGCCATCTACCTTTGGAGGCTCCAAGCTGATGTCACCCTTACACCCCATAGTCTCTGTTCGAAAACCTACTTTTCCCTCTTGTGTCAGTTAGTCTTGGATTTGGGTCAGTGCCCAACCTTCAGCCAATCAAACACCAAAAAGGAAAAGGATGAAACATACTGATTGGCCAGATCTGGGTCACAAGGGCAGGATAAAGGAAGAGCCAGCAGGACCAACCCAGAGGAGAAATGATTTCCTAGAAGAAAAATAGCCTAAGTTGTGGGACATGGTTGGGCACATCTGTAATCTAAGCACTTTGGGAGGCTGAAGCAGGAAGGCCACAAATTTGATCCTATTCTGAGCAATTTAGTGACTTAGTGAGACTCTGTCTCAGAAAGTGGGAGAGTGTCTGGGTATGTACTATAATGCAAAGTCCTTGGGTTCAATCCCCAGTGATGCAAAACCAAACACCCCAAATTATAATGGTTCTTCCTTAGCATCATCATTTGCAAAAGATTCTTCTGAGTATAGTACTGTGAACTCTGGAGTAGTTGAGTAGGGCAGAATAAACACAATTAAAAATAAATAAGCATGGAATTGCAGAGAAAGGAAAGTTTCTATATTAGAACAACATATTTTTTTAAATTCAAATCTTAAATGGTTCATTATGAATACACATCATCATTGCATTCAACATTGAGAGTTTGTACCAGAATATGACATGACTTAATTCTCATTTTTCCCTCCCCCTCCCTGCCCTGCAACCCTCCACCCCCTATATGCATAAGCTTTGTTTCCTTTTTTCTTTATTACTATCACATTACTTTTCCCCTCATTATTTACCCCTAGAACATTATAATTTTATGGAAATTGATGATCACTAGGATGGAGAAGTCCCTATCTCTCCCTGTCTCTCTCCCTCTTTTTTTTTTTTTGATGTAAGGTCTTGCAGTGTACTTTAGCTTGGCCTTGAACTCTCTGTGTAGCCTAGACTGGCCTTGAACTCATGGTGTTCCTCCTGCCTCAGCCTCCCCGGTGCTGAAATCACAGGTGTGCACCCCCATGCCATGCACATCCCTCTTTTTCTAGTCAGGTGTGCCCAGGCTCTATTGTAGCCCTGGATTAGCTGCTCTGTCCACAGTGGGAAGGCTTCAGGGTGCAGTTAATTAGCCATATTGTGGGAAGCTTGAGCATGTTTAATCGAATGTCTGAGCAAAATCTGCTTCAGAACTGGAGCTCCCTTCACTGCCCTTGCCCATTTTTAAATCAGAGGCTGATGCTGACGTTAAATGGTTTCATTTGAGTATCAAGCTAATCGGGGAGATTTTGAGGGGCTCTGGAATGAGGGCTGTGGCTGAGAAGTTAAGTGTATTCCCAGGGCCTGCGTGATGCCTGGGTTGAGGATATGGCCATTCTAAGCTTTCAGTTTGCTCAAATGCTACACAGAACAGTAACTTTACTTCATTGAGCATGAGATAATACACATAACATTCTTGGCAAAACGAACGGGGCACAGTTAACAGAAGTTGTCAGCAATTCACACCAGCAGCTTGCTCAAAAACACCTGCTATGCATTGGGTTCCTCTTTACACTGGAGGTGACAAGAGCTCATCGGAGTGAGGGAGGCCATGGGAATGACATGGATGGCCTTTCAGGCTCACATCACTTTGGACCTTTCTTGTTTTTTAATGAAGCCATGATTGATCTCAGACTTTCCTGATAATTTCTTCTATGATGTTATTAAAAAGGCAATTATTGCTGTGTAGGAGATACAAAGTTACCCAACTAAGGTTTTATTTGACTTTATATCAGTTAAGTTTTTACTCTTGCTGAAGATGGGTTTGGGGTTGTTTTGGAGTGGTATTTCCCAAGCTCTTCAGTTAACTGAGAGTTAACTGTGAGTTGCAAACAGGCCTGACAGCTCAGAGTGGGCATGCAGGCACACGGAGAGGATGTTCATGGCGGTGTTGGCGAGGCCTAGATACATAGAGAAATAGGCAATGCTCGGGATGCCTCGCTAGTGCAAGGCGGGCTCGTGTGTCAGTGCAGCGTGTGCACCTCTGTTTTGTCTGACGTAGGACTTCATGTCCTGACAGGAAAAGCACTGTAGAACAGTGGCATCCAAAACTTTTTGAGTAACATGATCTCATTTGAGTAGATAAAAGGATGTTTATGAAATCTGTGTGGGCTCCTTCTGGTATATAAATAATTTCTATATTTAAACAGATGAACAATTGAAACCTTTGAGGAGAGAGAATAGAGTCTTTGGGTTTTCAGCATATTCTGTTTGGTTTGATTTTTGCCTCTTGCACAAATGTTACCATTACTCAAACATAGAACTGTACTGAAAATGACATCTATGGATAAGTGATGAATAAAAATGAAGTTTAATAAAATGAGTCCATTCTGGTCCTTAATTAAAATAAAACTATGAACGTGTTTCACAAAAACTAAGTCTGTTCTGTGCCCTAAGAGGCAGGACATACCCTTTCCTCCTCCCGGGCTCTGTGGAACTGAAGTTATTTATCCCGTTGATATTTGGAAGTAGGTCAGCAGCACAATCCTGGGAAGCCTTTCTGTCGGTTTGTGGGCAGGAGCAGGAGGAAGGTGGCAACAGAGGACATGGACTCTGCTTCCTTCATCTCCTTTTGCCTTGTACTGTTCCTTGTGGTTTGCAATCATTTCCTCTGTTTTCAGCGTACGTTTTGAGACAGTTTTAGCTTTTGCCTTCTGTGTTTTTAGAGTGTGCTTTTAGAGTCTGTTTATTTTCTTTTCATCGGATCAGTTCCATTACATTTCATGTTTAATATTTTATTGCTTTTCAACCTGGTTGCTTCTGGTGGAGTTTGCTGTGCGCATCTGGTTGGGATCATTCCTTTATATCCTGTTTCATTCATACCCTCTTATCTCTCTGTACTTTAGAGGTGGAGAATTCTGTGTCTGTGGCCCAATAGTGAGTAGAACATTGCTCGGGTTTCTTACTACAGTAATACAACCAAGAACCATGAAATAGGACAGGCTTTGAGTCTCAGCATTGTCCTGATATCTAAATCTTGGCAGGGTGATAGCTGTACACTTCTTATTAATACTGTAGTTAAAACTTATAGGTAGCAGAGCTTTTTAGATGCCTTTTCTTGGGAATAGATGAATTCTTATACATCTGTTGCTTAATGTTATATTTTAAAGGGCAACAAATGTATGTTCTGTTAATATTTATAGTTTTCTTTTTCTAAACATGGCCTCATGTGCTTGCTGTCCTTATTTGAGAACAAGGGAGGTTGAGCTTTCTCCAGCCTCAGGACCTCTGCAGGGCTGTAGCCCTCTGCTTCTTCAGACATCTCGCTCCATTTCCACACTACTGCTGCTAGAAGCATGGGCAAGCTTGCATTTAGGGACATGCACATCTTGTGGAAAATAGCTCTTCACCAGGTATTTAGCATCACTAACATTTTTCCTTTTGTTCTTTTCCCTTTCTCCCCCATTCACTTTTAAGACTTTCCACCTTTCCACCGAGTTCTTCTTTCCCCAACGTCTTTCTCAGGCCCTGATCTACAGAGTGGAAAATGAATTTTTCCACCCATGCATTCCTGACTTGCATTTTTGTGGACTCCAGCACCAGTTGCTTCTCTCTCCAGACGTCTTGTAGAACCAGTTTGATCATTTCAAATCTTCTTTAGCTCTTCATGTCTCTGAAGGATCACCTCTGTGTGACGGTGGTGGGTGGAGGGGCGACAGTTTTGTGCAGCCTCAGTCAGGGAATTTGATGTCCCCAGCAGTGTTGCTAAACTCCATGGTCTCTGGAGAGTTGCTTACCATCTTAGGCCTGTGAAGCTATAGCTATGTGAACCGACGGGGACTAGGCGTTTGCTTCTGGATTCGTTTTCTGATCTAATCTCCGGGATTCTGTGGTGTTGAGCTGGGAGAGTCTTTTCCTAGCTTTTTCCAGAACTCTCTTCTTTTTGTCTTTGATATATGGGATTTCACATTCCATACTTCCCCTTTCTCTCTCTCTCCTTCTCTGTATATTTTTCTATTTTTGATAAAATAGTTTCTGTGAATTTTTTTTTTTGGTTTGTTTTTGTTTTTTGAGACAGGGTCTCACTTTGTGGTTCAGGCTGGCCCTGAGCTCAGCCTCAAACTCATGTCCCAGCAATTCTCCTGCCTCTGCCTCCCGAGTGCTGGGATTATAGGCGTGAGCCACCACGCCCGGCACTGTGGTATGTGTTTGCTGCTGGGTGTGGGTCTCCACGACCAGTGTTGTATGTGGTTACCAAGGATCAAAGCTCGGTCCTTGCACTTGCAAGACAGGTGCCGGAACCACTGAGTTATATCCCTGGCCCCTGTGAATTATTTTTAAACCATCAGATTATATGACCCTGATATAGTCACTGTCTCTTACATACAGTTAGCAACTAATAGTAGTGTGACTTAGCTTTGTCCTTTAGATGTTACTTATGTGTATAGTCTCCCCATCTACAGTATATTAAATTCACTACCTTGGGTACGTAAGATTGCTCATTGAAAGATTTTATAGGATAAAGAAAATTTAGTCTTTGTTTCATGAGTCACCTGGATAGTATTAGGAAAGCATAATGAAAGTGGTCAAAGTACATTGTGCATGTATTATGTTTAAGTGAACTTAACTACAAGTATTATGCAAATAACAAAAATTTACGTGTGACGTGGCCCCTGAGCACAAGTAACTGCTTTGTCTGATGCTCAGCCAGTGACCACACAAGGCAGGCAGAGCCTCTGTGGGATTTAGCAACAGGCCGCACAATGGCCTGCGGGTTAGATAAAACACAGGCCATTCTCTGCATGTATTGCTTCAAGAGAAATTCTCACTCTTGAGTTTCTCCTTCCATGTTAGTTGCAGAACCTAACATTTAAGTAAGTCAAAAGCAGTATCGCTATAGTCCATCACATTTTTTTAGAGGTTCTTTCCCATGAAGGACTCTGCAGGTTTTTATTACATGAGGATGATTCCATGGTACTACTTACTCCTTGAGAAACATTTTAAAAGTCCCTCTGAAAGAGCAATATGAAAGCTCTCCCTTTAAGTAAACGATAAGTCTGTAAAGAAGTGTGCTGACGTCATACTAGCTGCAGGGCGAGGGCTGTGGACTGAAGAAGGGCGGCTATCCATTTGGTTATTTTGCCAACCCTGAAAGTAGCCCAGGAGTAGGAGCTCTATAATGCCAGGATGTTTGACCCAGGCATCATTGCTTCTGTGAAGTCTTTGAAGATCCATACATAATAAATATAACCATTCAATATAAATTCAAGGAATAAAAACATGTCTAAATAAAGCTGTGTGCTGAAAAGTGCAGAATTCTTAAGATTTCCTGCTGGGAAAAGATAGTTATTTTACATGCCAAAAATATAAATTGAAACCTTACTAAACCATATTGGAAAGACAGTTCTGTGGAGACAGCTGGTTCCCTGTAGGTGGAATTTCAGCTCTCACAAGCAAGTGCACCAGCTTACATGGTGTGTGAAGTGGAGAATTTAGAGTCTGAAGCTGCTGCTGTCAGCTTTTCTTTGTGTGGCATCATTCACAGGTAGGTTCTTCTCAAAGACAAGCCCTTGGGACCAGGGGCTCAGCCCAGTGGTTGTGGCACCTGCTTCGCAAGTGCAAAGGTCCCTGGTTCAATCCCCGGTGACCACATACAATAATACTGGGCAGGGTGACTCATGCCCACTAGCAGTCAGTACCACATACCACAGTACCAGGCATGGTGGCTCACACTTGTAATCCCTGCACTTGGAAGGAAGAGGCAGGAGGCTTGTTAAGTTTGAGGCTGAGTCCAGGACCAGCTGGAACTATAAAGTGAGACCCTGTCTCAAAAAACTAAAACAAACAAAAACCCAACCAACCAACCAAAAAACAAACAAACAAACAAAAAAACCCATTAAAGATGAGCCCTTGCCAAGCTGGTGGCTCCTGGCTTCTATCCCCGATCTTTTCACAAGGAGGAGAAGGCCTTCTTGCTTACCATGCTAGTAGAAGTCCAGGGGCCACTTTCATTACCCTGTGCCAGGTCTCGTGCTCCTCCTTATCGCTGTGACTGAGGCCAGACCCAGTCCTATGCTAATCCTGGGATTCGCTGCACCTAACCACACAGGAAGAGGGGAGCAGGATAGTACCTTTGGTGAAATTTGAGGAATTGTTCCTAGTGAAAAGGGAGTAGGATCCTGGGCAGGCAAAAGTAACCAACATGTCTCATAATGAACAATAAAAAGGGTTTGTGTATATCAGTTTCAGAGAGGGCTGTTAGTAGTGATGGTGAAGAAAGTTACATGAAAGTAATAGCTCAACCCTGGTTCTTCTTGGATATTTGGGGTGTTCTCATTTACTGATATGTCTTTTGTTGTGTGAAATTGCTAGCTCAATAGAGAGAACTGCAAACAGATACTCAGCATGGTGTTTTATTAGTACACTAAGCATCACCATTTGTTTGGATTTATTTTGCAAAGAGAGAAGACAGAAGAACCATCCTGTTTTCATTTCTTTCCTTCTTTTGTTTTTTTTGAGACAGGGTCTCACTTTGTAGTTCAGGCTGGCTCTGAGCTCAGCCTCAAACTCACATCACAGCAATCCTCCTGCCTCTGCCTCTGCCTCCCGAGTGCTGGGATTACAGGAGTGAGCCACCACGCCCAGCACTGTGGTATGTGGTACTGACTGCTGCTGGGCGTGAGTCTCCACACCCAGTATGGTATGTGGTTAACCGGGGATTGAACCCGGGTCCTTGTGCTTGCAAGACAAGCACCGGAACCACTGAGCTAAATCCCTGGCCCTTCATTTCTTGATTTGCTCTAAACGCATGTGGAAGGTCAGCAAGTCTTTGCCCGATTGGACAGATTGGCAGCACTGGAGCTGCACAAGGGTCAGCCAGGTAGGAGTCTCCTGGTGGGATATGGATCTTCAGACATTTGCTGCAGGTCTTCTGCTGACCCCAGCAGTTTCCCTGGTGAGGAGGCCACCTTTGTGTGCTTGGCTCCCTCTAAAGCAGCTGTTTCCAAGAATCCGTAGCCATGTCCTGGCCTAGACAGAAACAAGAAGGTGGTAGAGAGAGGAAGCAAAAGCATTTTGCATGTTGCGTCCCCAAAGAGAGATCTGTTATCCTCCCTTGACCACAAAAATTCACTAAGGAAGTCAATGAGTCAGAGATCTCCAGAGTGTAAGTCACCAGTACTGCTCTGCATGCCTCCGTGGCTTGTAGCTTTTTGTTTTGGCCACAGTGGCTTTCTTTTTAGGCTGTGTTCACCAGCATGAGGCGGCAAGGCAGGACCTTGAAAACTCTCATTACCCCATCTCTGGGTGTGTGGGGAGTGAGCGGATCACCCACAGAGCCACGGGGAGGTGGCCTGCGTCCCTTTGACCACCCTGAATTATTTTCAGTAATCCTGACATCTTGGAAATAATTTCTGTTTTATTCCTGGATTCTTGCATAGTTTCCTATAAATGAGCAGAGTAAACTTTAGTATTGTTGCTATTGGCATTAATTGGGATGGAGCCAGATTTTGTGTCCTTGAATCCAAGGTTGTAGTCAGTGGGGACTGCTGGGCATATCTGAGACCATCAGCGGTAGGTCCTGGTAAAAGGATATCCTCTTTCCTCAATAGCAGTACATCCCCAAATTTGTTTTTCCACTGTTGCACCCCTCTTTTTCTTCAGTGATGGGAGTGTGTGAGATCGTGTCTGAGAAGTCCTCCATTTCCTGTGGAGAAATGCACTTTTCTTTTACCTCTTCTGTCCCCATGTCAGAAATACAGCCCGTGTTAGCCAGTGGCCAGACCCATTGGCGATCTAAACCAGTGAACACTGGAAATGCTAACAGTAGCATCTATAGAGTGAGGGCCGGAAGTGTGGTTTGTTTTCCAACAACCTGATTTGAATTCAGGCCTCATCCCTGATGAGTGTGGGATCCTTGTGCCTCAGATTCTCATTTCTTAAATAGGGGTGATTTTTTTAAAAAATTGAAATCTTTATTGGTACATTACATATACACATCATAATTGCACTCCACAGTGGGGATTTGTACCAGTATAAGACACAACTTAATTCTCATTTTTTTCCCATACCCTACCCACCCTACCACCCCCTATATAAAATAGGGGTGATTTTGACATTTGCTTCATTGGAATCACCTGACACAATATTTACCACATAGGGAATAGCTAGTGAATATCACCACCATTATCTTAATTCTAAAGCTTTAGTTGACATGGAAATGTCTTTTCTTAATAGTTGGAAATATTTCAGTTTTGAGGACACAAAGACTAAGGAACAATAAAATGACCAATCAAGTCTATAAAATCTGATATAAAATATCACCAATCAAGTCTATAAAATCTCACCACTTTACCACAGTGATGTGGGATTTTGTAAAGGAATTAACTCATCATAGGTTCATAACTTCTGATAAATCAACACTGTGTAAAAGAGAGGAGAGGGACACTGTCAGAATGAGACTTCTGAGTGAATTCACTGTGTGGACCTGAATGGGGCTTGACTTGAATAAACCAAATACAAAGAGACCCTTTTGAGCCAGTTGTGGAGTCTTTATTAGAACATATAATACATTCTAATATTAGAACATATAATTGAACGAAGGTAGAGAATTGTCATTCTGTGTTGTGTGCAATAAAAGCATGGTGATCATTTATAAAAAATGGGGCTGGAGATTTAGCTTATTAGTTCTAGTGCCTGCCTTGCAAGAGCAAGGTCCCAAGTTTGATCCTCAGTACCCTCCCCAAAGAAACCAAAATAAAAAACAAAAAATAATGCTGTTAGTTTCAAGATGTATATTTGTAAGAAGAAGTTTTCTTTTTTTAGCATTTTCTCTTTTGTTTTTTCCACCTCAAGCAATAAGATTACTTGGACATTTCCGAGGAAGTGTTGTCTGTCTCTTCTCTCTACTGGGCCCCTCGAGTTTGCTGAATTCTAAAGTCCTCACTGGTGTTTTGCTTCCCTTTTGGCTCATTCTGTGGGTCTAGGCAGAATGGATCTGCTCAGAAAGTGGATTCTTCTCTCCTGCGAGCCCTGAGGCGCACAGGGCAGTCAACCATGGTCCTTTAGGCCCAGAGTTTTCACTGGGTATTTGGTGAGCATAGAGCAAGCATGAATGTATCTCTGGAATGCCAGGATGTCTCAGATGGGGCCACATCCTTGAGCCCTACCAAAGAAATCAGCAAGTACAAACTGGTAGCTTTTTGAATATTTTGAAGTTTCTTCTGTACACAATCAAAAGAAAGGTCCAGAGGCTGAGTACCCGGCTTGGGATTCTGCCTCCACTGTTCGTCTCCAGGGTGAAGGGTTAGGTGGGGTCTGGGTGAAAATTAAAGGAAACCGGCCCGCTATGGGCCCAGCCCCAGAAGATAATTGCATGTGAAGTTCACTCTCTGCAGTCACCACATCTGTGTGCAGGAGCAAGAGGGTAAGGGCGGCAGCAGGAGCAGAGTCTTGGCCACTGTAAATCCCTGACCAGCAGCTGGAAACTGCAGAGCGAAGGCTCGGGAGAGGAAGGCACCCAGTGGATTGTGTTGTTACCATTTTCAAGACAAACTTACAAACATGAGATTCCCATCTGGATCAAGTATGTAGGACATTTCCAGTCTCCCAGAAGGTTCCATAGTGTGTTTGGGCATGGCCGCTGTCCTGTCTGCCGCTCTGGGTAACGACTGCTCTGACTTGTGTTGTCACTGATTAGTGTGGAATCACGTGGCGTGTGTTCTTTCTGTGGGCCTCTTACCATCAGTGTCATATCACTGAGGTTTCCGTGCTTCCCATAGCAGTAGTTGTTTTTCATATACTCCTGATACATTGATTGATTCAGTGTATCATTCCTGATACAAAGCAGTTCATCATGGGGAATGTATCACTATTTCTTCATTCTTTTATTGATGAGCATGGGCTTGTTTTTAAATTTGAGTTACGTATAAAGCCTCTAGGAATATTCCTCTACAGGTATTTTGAGCTCTAAGTATTCTTAGGGGTGGGACTACTGGGTTGTTGGGAAGATATGTATTTACCTTATAGATAGTGCCATCTTATCTTGCAAAGTGATTATACCTATTTCCATTTCCACCATGAAGGCACAAGGGTTCTGGGTGTGTCACATCCTTATGTGCTTATATTTGTCCATCTTTTCATTGTAAACCTTCTGGCTTGCACATAAAAGACCTCAGTGGGGATGAATTTGCATTTCCTTTTTTTCAGTATTGATATGGAGACCATTTGATTATTTTGTAAAAGGCCTGTGCCATCTTCTGGCGATCTTTTCATTACAAATTACCTTTTTCTTTTTTGGTACTGAGGATCAAACTCAGAACCTTGCTTTCATGAGGCAGGCACTGGAACCTCTGAACTAAACAGCCAGCTTTTTTTTTTTTTTGGTGAATACAATCATCAAAAGTCATTGTGAAGATAGCAGTGCAGGTGGAGTTGCAGCACCTCTTGGTGAGTGATGGGAAGGATGGACACTGGTGTCTGATAGCATGGATTCAAGTTCTAACCAGCTCCTCACTAGTGTGGTGTCGATTCCTTATCTGATCCTGTCTCCTCAGTTATAAAATGGACAGAGCAGTGTACCACACCATCAGGGCAGCAGTTATGGGAAGGATTAGGTGAGGCATGTGCTGGACATGGAGTCCGTGTCCAGTAACTGTTACCTATGCTGATATGGCAGGGTGCTCAGAGGAAGGAGAGGGGTTGGAAATATGTGCATATTCATTCACTTTTGCTCCAGGTGACAGGACATCCCCTTCTGTCCTGTCTGTCTTTCCATGGCCTCACTGTCCTGCTTCCCTTCCAGCATCAGCCCTGTACTCGTCCCGCCTCTTGCTGGGTCTTGGCCGTCCATCTACTTGACTTGGCGGCTCCCCTCTGGAAGTTCTCATCTCAGTTCTGCACCCCCCACCATGTACACTCGTTGAACCTCTACTTCTAATAGTGCTCTCTCCCAGGATGTTCCTAGAAACCTCTGTGGGACCCGAGAGTCCTCGGTCCAGCTCTTAGAGGGGCTCCACTTCCAGTCAGGTTCTGATAAGTAGTGGCTGCATCATTTGAGTCTTTACTATATATTATATGCCCGGTATCGCTCTAAGTATGTTTTGTATCAGCACATCCGCTCGAGGTATTGTTCTTTAGAGGTGCGTTCTGGTGTTATCTCAGTATCACTCAGGGTCACACAGCTGGGAAGCGTCAGAGCCAAGTTTTGAACTGAGACCCAGACTTGTCTTCAATGCCATTCTGTTAACTCCAACATCGCCCCTGAAGCACTTTGGACCGTGTTAACAAAGCTTTAACACATAGGCGCAGAAAGGCTCAGTGTCCCAGAGGTCTCTCTCCTCACACATACACCTTTCCCTGCCGCCCTCCTTTCCAACATGGGGAGAACGTGAGCTGGTCCTGGCGTTCGGCCTCCTCACTGTGTAAAGTCTGCCACTGTAGTTGGGGCTGACGTTCGGAAAGTTCTTTGAAGAGACCTGAGTAGGTCTTTATTTTACCAAGAGCAGATGAGCTCCCCTCCTAAAGGGCAGAATTACCTTCTATCAGCTGATCTTTCTGTAGACTTTCAAATGCAGAGCATCAGGTGTTCCCTCTTCCTACCCCTCCTTCAGTCTCCAGAGCCACCAGCCCAAACCAGACAGTTAAGCTTGGCCTTGGGCAAGGAGAAGGCGCTTCCTCACCCAGGGCTGCGTCAGGCTGCACTGGATCAGGAGGAATTCAGCACCGACCCCCTCCCCCCCGCCCCCCAATAAACCTTGGAAGCTCCCACTTTTTATCCTCTGTTGCCGTTATGCATCAGCCTGCATTTTACTCTGTAGCTTGTTAACACCAAAAGGCTTTCCCTGCATTAGCCCATGCAGAAGGCTTTTCTCCAACCAGCTGAGCTCAAGGAAGGTTTTTGTTGTTGTTGTTGTTGTTGTTGTTCCTGCTACTACATGTGAGCCATCATGGTCTTGCTCGCTTGTGCTGTTTTTGAAGGCTGAAGAGCGCCGTGGCCAAATGTTTAGCAGGCTGTCAGACGTGGTGGATTGATGGCTTGATTTAATCTGTTTCCTGCCTTGCACACACCTCCCCACACCACAAGGCCGAGGTGGAAAACCCAGCAAGTTACATAAGCGCTGGAGCCGTTCGGATGGCTGGCTGCCTGCCCAGGCAAACTCCGCGCGGCGCCCTTGGGAGTGCCTGCGCTGGCAGTGAAGCGTGGGCTCATTTTTCACGAGAACAATCATTTTGCTCAGTTGCGTGGATCGGAGTAGTGGAGTGAGATCAGGGCTGAGATACCTAAACAGGAAGTGTCCTGTGGCAGGAGGCTCTCTGCCGTCCTGTTTGAGTTCACTGCACAGCAAAGCCCAGGCCAGCCTGGCAGCCCTGAGGAGTCAGCGGGAGGGTGGAGGGAAGGAGTTGCACAGGAAGGACGGATCCGGCGTCAGCGAGAACGCTCCCCCATCTCCCGTTCAGTCCACCCCACATCAGCTTCCCGTTTCGCTATGTACTGTCCTCAGAGATGTTGAATCGGCATTATTTCCTCCGCTTTGAGGTCCCATGTGGCAAAATCGTTAGCCAGACTAGCTCCAGAAGCTGGACCTGAAACTGGCCAGGAAGGCCCTGGGAGAGTGTCCTGGAGGCCCCGGTACGCGCACGCGCAGTGGTCATCTCAGGTCTGAGTCTCCCTGGGTTGTTTGAGCGACCAGGAAGCAGGGGCGGCACAAGCAGGCAGCATTGCTTCTGGGCCTTCTGGAGCTGCCTCTGACTGCTGGGCCTCCCCAGAACAGCCCCAGGAGCCCCGAGAGCTCCTGCTTGTCCCTTGGGGGACACCTTGATGGCTGCCTGGGCAGTGAGGGGAGATGACCTGACTGCTGCTGCTTTCGGGCATATTTGATATCTAGGCCGATTTCCCATGTGACTCCGTGGTCAGTGAGACTCTGAGATATTAATCCTTTGTTTCTGTTATTTTTTAAAAAGGCATATAGGCCTAGGTGTGTTGGCTCACACCTGTAATCTTAGCACACAGAAAGCTGAGGAGGGAGGATTACTGCAAGTGGGAGGCCAGCCTGGACTACATAGTGAGTTCAAGGTCAGCCTGAACTACATAGCAAAGCTCTGTCTTAAATAAAATAAATAAAAGAGCCCAGGATTTGGCTCAGTGATTCCTGCTCAGTGGTTCCGATGCTTGCCTTGCAAGCTCAGGGTCCTAGGTTCATTGCTGGTAACCACATTCAACAATACCCGGCTTGGTGACTCACACTCACCAGCAACCAGTACCACATACCACATTGCTGGGTGTGGTGGCTCACACCTGTCATCCTAGCACTCAGGAGGCAGAGGCAGGAAGATTGTTGAGTTGGAGGCTGAATTAAGGACCAGCCTGAACTACAAAGCAAGACCCTGTCTCAAAAAAACTAAAACATAAAAAATATAAATAAAATAAAATAAGTCATATAAAAATAGAAAGGAGAAATGCTGAAGTATGGAGGAAATTGGGCTCAGGGAAGAGGGAATGCAGATTTTTATGCATTTTTACATTAAAAATAAGTTTCTCTGATCATAAGAGTAACATTGTAGAAAATGTGGATGTAATTAAAGACACAAGAGGAAATAAGTTTCAATCACAGAAAATAGTGATTAAGTTTTGCTATACATATTCTCAGCTTTCACTCTACCTAGATAAGCATACGTATAAACAATAAAGCATCAGTTTTCACTTATACTATAGGTAGGAATTTCACTTAATATATTTTACTTTTATCTGTCAGTTTAGCCAATGAATTCTGGTATAAGCATGAAAATCCAGTAAGCAGTGATTTAAAAGAAATCAGACTATTTAGCTTTGAGTTGTAAGCGAGGCAGTCTGGACACACAGGATGGCTTCGTGAAGCTGCGGGAGACCCACGTTCTTTTCATCTTTCTGCTTCTGCATCTTTGTGATAGAGGTTTTGGTCTTTGTCATGATTTCATGAGTGCATGATGGCTGCTATATCTCCTGGCTCCACATCTGTGGTTTAGGCAGGAAGAAGAAAGGCGTGGCATGTGTATGCCAGAGAAAGGTTTCCCAGAAATCCTTGGTAAAGTCCCCTTATTTCTCTTTGCCTAACCCTTTGTGATATTTTTGGTCAGGGATCTGTTACTAAGGAAGACGGGAAAAAAGGGAGATTGTACTGACAATGTACTGACTACCATTTCTTGCTTCTAAGTATTTTCCGCAATTAGTCTCTCTCACTCTCTTTCTTTCCTTTCTTATTTTTTGAGACAGGTTATCGCTTTGTAGTTCAGGCTGGCCCTGAACTCAGCCTCGAACTCACATCACAGCAATCCTCTTGCCTCTGCCTCCCAAGTGCTGGGATTACAGGCGTGAGCCACCACGCCCGGCACTGTGGTATGTGGTACTGGTTGCTGCTGGGTGTGAGTCTCCACGCCCAGTATTGTATGTGGTTATGGAGGATTGAACTGGGTCCTTGTGCTTGCAAGACAGGCGCCGGAACCACTGAGCTAAATCCCTGGCCTGCCTTCTCTTTTTCCCCTCCCCTCCCCTCCCCTCCCCTCAGTGTGAAGGTCCTGTGTTCAATTCTTAGTTCAGTCCCCCCAAAAGGGAAAAAATTCTCATTGTTACAATGTGAATGTGTTTGTTTTGCTTTATGTTTATTGGATAATTATTCTTCTTTTGCAGATAGTTCATCTCTTTTGGAGTATATTTACATTTCTTTTATTGATTGTAAGAGCACTTTATGTTAAGACTGTGAATTACTTCATTTTCATTCCAAGATAAATATTTACCTGAGGTTTATTTTGGCATCAAAATTAAAGTTATCTTGACTTTTCCATCTAAAAGATGGTGGTTATCTCAGCAGTGTTTATTGAATAATTCATGACTTAACAACAGACCTGAAATGCCCCCAGATGGTTTCAGAGGTGCAGTGGTAATTTTTGAGCACTTGGAGTATATAAGGGTCAGATACTTGGAGGAACCTGGACCGCCATGTGTTGAGAGACCCCATTTTTTCTTATTGGACCCGCTGCTAGTGGTGAGGAAGTTTGATGCTGACTGCTTAGTTTCCTAGGTATGAACATAACTGGAAGTGAGCAGTTTAATACTGGCAGTGTTGGGAAGCAGATGGTGGTTTGCGCTTCCCAGATTGGAAGGGCTCTTGAGGTCCTAGGTTCATTTTTAATTATAAAAGCACTTTGGGTGATTGAATTGGCACCATGGAAAGTCAATACGAACTAATTCCGGGATATGCTTTCAGCACTTTTGGTGTCTGTGGTTTATTGTGTCATTCATCTAATGTTTATTTCCTACTCTGTGGGAGACACTTGGGGCCTACAGGGGTCAACCTGTTGCTTTGGTATTATTTTGGCATTGAAGAAATCTGTGATGTGTGCCCAGTGCTGGTGACATAGAAGGGGAGACTTCAGACTGAAGGGAGGCACATGTACTTAGGACATGAAAGGATATGCAGAATAGAAATGGACAGCAGGGCTTTCTCAGCCAGAAAATGAGGACTCCTAGACAGGAGAGCATTGGACAAACCTAGGAAATAGCCAGTAGCTACATGGTGCTGAGCATGAGCGATGCCTGAGAAATAAGATGGGAAATGTTGGGGCCAGCTTGTTGGAAGCCACATAGACATTTGGACCTGGTGTTACAGGAATGATGTGAGCAGGAAAGTTTATGAGCAAAAATGATTCAGAGCTGTGGCCCTTGGGAAAATGTGCAGACAAGGGGAGAGCAGAAGTGAAACCAGCGTGGTAGTGTTCTAAGCAAGAGGTGCTACCTCCTCCGGGAGCATTGGGACTGCAGAGCAAGGAACCATAGGAGCATCATGTTGAAGGCGGAACCTACATATTGTTATCTGGTCAGATGTAAGGGTAAAAAGATAGAAATTCTTACATCCGGGTTCCTGAGATAAACAATGATGCTATTGGTCTGTACCAGACATAGTGCCAACTGTTCTGCTTGGCTTTCTGACCCTGTAATTTAATTTAGATGGTACATTCTCTCCAGTTTATACTTGGAGGCATCGAGAACAGAAAACTGTCAGAAAGAAAGTAGCAGTTGCTATGTGAAAAGCTTGAATGTTTTAGATACATCTTCTGTCCAGCAGCCTTGCTATTAGCAACTAAAAATACCTACAGCTTCAGTTGGTCAATCATAAGCTGTAAGGGATTACACCTGCTACTGTTTTAAGAGGCCTTTCTTGGTGTTAGTGGGAGAAAAAGAAGCAGACTTAGAAGTTCAGGGGAGGTCTGTGCTCCTGGGAATGGGAGGGAGTTTAGAGTTGCAGGCTTGAAGTACTATCTCTCTAGGTCACCTGTTGAAGCTGTGAGAATGGTTGAGATTTCTACATGTTGTATGTAGGAAAAGAGAGAACTAAGCAAAGAACTCCATGGAAGGAGTCTTTGGAAATTTTAAAACATATTCTATAGAACCCCCACCTATATACTGGTGGAAGAAGTATAAATTGGTACAATCATCCTCTCTGTTGGAGTGAGTCACGTCTGCTGTTGTCCAGCCATGGACCATTGTGTAAGTGCTTGAACACATCTGTTTTCCAAAAATCTTTATCTTTCTAGACATATCCATGTACTCATCCATTCATCCATCCATCCACTTATAATAGACAGAATCTAACAAAAAAATAAGTCTGTCCTTCTTCAGGTTGCTGTACTAATAAATGCCTGGAAACACATGGCCAGCACTTTGAGCACCAAGCCAAAGGTAACTTGCATTAATCTCACAATGTCTCAATAAATTCAGTATGAAAAAATGCATCAGGAAAAAGAATATCTCATGTAAATATTTTCATACTAAATTTATTCAGACATCATGAGATTAATACAAATTATCTTTTACCTCTACAATTACACCAGGAAAAGAAAAACTTGTATATATTCATAAAATATATAAACAAAGTTATGTATTGATCATTTCGTAAAATATTTAAGCAGAGGCACACAGAAACCTAACCCTGAATTTCCCCTTGGAGCAATGTGTGCCTTGTGTTAATGCAGTGTTTGCATGGACTTCCTAGAGCATAACCATTCCCTCAAGTTTAAAAAGATTGCATAGGGCCGAGGGATTGCACAGGAGCCCATGGGGCAGTGCGGGGTCGTAAGGTCGGGAGAGGTGGGCATGTCCAGGTCATGGGTGATCAGTTGCAGTAGGCACAGTAGGAGAGCATCCAGAGACAGCCTTTGGGTTTCTGTGTTTATCTTGGAGCTGTCAGATTCGGATCAGAAAACAGGCATTTCCTGACCTCTCCCACTCGCATCTGACATGAATCTCCCCATGGTCCCTGGGAACTGACTATTCTTCTAACTGGAGCTATGCGTGTCATGGGAGCCTCTAACTGGTGGCTCTCATTAGAGAAGAAGCAAAAGAGGCTCAGGTTCAGTAGGCTTTGGTGTTTTTAGTCAACCTGTTCTGTATGGTCAGCCTCAGTCGAGTGACGTTCTGTCACTTGCCTCAGCCTCTCTTTCTTTGCAGCCCCCCTTCCCTGCTATCCGATCCATGCTGGACTTCTTAAGATCCTAACCAGTGGCTGGCAAATCCCAGTTTAGCTGTTTGCTGATGAGATGCAAGTATTGCCTCTCAGTGTGATGTGAAACTCTTTAAGTGTGTGAAGAGTCCTCCAGGATCTAAAGTCATTCATTTTTCATTGCGAGATATTAAGGATGATGGCCCCTGAAGGGGTCTGGAGTTTTGAAGCTGGTCTATTTTGATCCTTCTTTGGCTTCCTTAGGAAAATAAGATCCAGAGAGAAGGAAGGGGTTGATCAGGGTCACACAATATGTCAGTAAAGACTACTATACTGACTCTGGGAGGCTGAGGCCGAGTGATGTTTCAAGTGTGAACCCACTTTGGGCAACTTAGCACGATGCATTTAAAAATATAAGAGGTGAGGGGCTGGGGATTTAGCTCAGTGGTTCCGGTGCCTGTCTTGCAAGTGCAAGGACCCGGGTTCAATCCCCAGTAACCACATAACAATACTGGATGTGGAGACTCACGCCCAACAGCAACCAGTGTCACATACCACAGTGCCGGGCGTGGTGGCTCATGCCTGTGATCCCAGCACTCGGGAGGCAGAGGCAGGAGGATTGTGATGTGAGTTTGAGGCTGAGTTCAGGGCCAGCCTTTTTGAGACCCTGTCTCAAAAAACCTAAAAAAAAAAAAAAAAATATATATATATATATATATATATATAATATATAAAATATATAAAAATTTATATAAATATTATATATATAAATTTATATATATATATATATATAAAAGAGGTGAAGGTATATTTCATTGCAAAGGCCCTCAGTCCATTCCCCAGTATCAGCAAAACAATACCCCAAGACAAAAACAAAAAACTCTATACTTTTCAGAGCACCCTCCCCCTGCCCTTTCAGACATGCCCTGTAAGTAACCATGTAGTCAGCTGAGTATCCTGAAAATCAGCTTTGAGATTTACATATAGATGTTTATGATGCTCAGCACACTTGCCTGTGAGCTGAAGGGCTGATGGCAGGTACTCGTCTAGTTCATACTGTGAGGAATCCCAAGGGTTATATAAATAGACTCCTGTGGAGGGAAGAGGATGAGATGGTTTAATACTACTACTTGCTTCTAAATTTCTGTTGTAAACCAACAAGTTTAAAATCTGGGCTACTTCTCAGAAGCACCTGTAAATTATATTTACCGAATTACATAACTCAAGGACTAACGGAAAATTAATGCGAGGTGGATCGTAAATGCAAAAGCCCAAACGGAAAGGTTTCCTGAAGAAAACAGAGGACACGGTGTGTGCAGTCTGGAGTTGGTGACTGTGTCTTTACTGGGCACGGAGAAAGGCAGTCCTCTCCCAGAACTGGCTTTATTAAAATTAAAAGCTTGTCCCTATCAAAGGTATCTTTAAGAAAGCCAATTGGCAAGCCACAGAATGGCAGAAGATATTTGAAAAACATACATTTGACGAAGAACATGTCTAGAATATGTGGAGAGCTCATAAAACTCAGTAATAAATAGAACAGTTAGAAGATGGGGGAATGACGTGAAGGCCTCCTTGTTAACAAAGTTAAGAAATGTCAGAAAATTGCTTCCCATCCCAAGTCAGCAGGGAGATGCAATAAAACCGCAGCGAGTTCCTACTGCTCACCAGCAGGAAGGCTGAAGTGTGGAGGTTGACAGCACTACACAGTGGTGATTATGTGGAGGAAGCCCATCTCTTGTTCTTTATTGGCAGGAGAGTAAAATGGTGCAGTCCCTTTGGAATGGAGTGGAGTGGCTTCTGATTTACTAACAAACAACAGCAAAAATTTTAATTCATCACTCGATTTCTAAGTACCCAAGAGAAATGAAAGCATATGCCTTCAAAAGTACTTGCATAAAAATTTGGGGGCAGCCTTATTTGTGAAATGTTATTTGTGAAGGCCAAAATCCTGGAATCATCCATGAGCAAGAGAACTGATATATGGAACTGTGATATATCTAAATAATGAAATAGTGGTCAGAAGTGAAAAAGCTCTAAAGCACTGATTCACACGCCATGCAGGACTCTCCAAAGTTTTATGCTGACTAAAACAAGGCAACCATGGGGCAGGTGTACTGGAGATCTAAAATATGCCAGACTAATGGTGGAGCAGAACAGAACATGACCGTGGTTCCGGGGAGTGGCAAGGGCAAGATGGAAAGAGTCCTGGGTAGGAAGCAGATACCAGTGTAGATAGAGGTGTAGCTTTCATGGATATGTGAAATTGTCATAGTTCATGTTGGTGCAGTTGAAAAGCACACCCTTCACTGTATGTAAATTTTACGTTAAAAGTTGGCAAACAAATATTGAGATTTAGTAGATGATAGGTGAACTAAAATGTATAAATGGAAAATGCTGGCATCTGAAACTTATTTTAAATGCTTATCAAATAATGAGGGAGGTTGATGAATATTGATGGAGGACGATACACATCCCTGCCCATAGACAATGTTGTGTGATTTTTTTAAATTTAAATCTTTATTGGTCCATTACATATATGCATCATGATTGCACTCCATAATGGGGGTTTGTACCAGTATAAGACACAACTTAATTCTCATTTTTTCCCATAGCCCTAACCACCCTACCGCCCCCCATATACATATAATTTGTTTCCTTACTTTTTTGTTATAATCTCATTATTTTTCCCCCTTCACCCTTTTACTTTGAGCATTTTCTATTTCACAATGTGTACCACACAATTCTAGGACTCATTTACATCTTTATTTTCTCATACCATAGTAAAGATGCGATATGTACCTATCTGTGACGTATTTATTTCACTTACGAGGATATCCTCAAGGTATGTCCATTTAAGTATAAATGATTCAAACTTAGAATTTTTTATGGCAGAGTAATACTCCATTCTGTAGAAGAACCACAGCTTTTTTATCCAGTCTCCAGTTGATGGACACTTGGGTTGTTTCCAAGATGTTTTAAGGCAGATACAATAAAACATGAGCACCTATAGAATGGAGGTGATGGATGTGGGAGAGTTTCCTATCCCTTCTTCTATCTGTTGGGGGTTGAGAATTCTCATAAGTGCTTGGGGCTGTGGATCTCCTCCGTGGTTAGCTATACCTAATGCATACTATTTGTAGGGTGAATTTTGGTGGCAATGGAAAAGGGAAGGTCTGTGAAGAGAGACAACAGGCTCTGTTTGTCTAAGGACAAGTGAATAAATGCTGCATGGCCAAAGAGCAGTTTTCATTTCCAAGGAACAACACTGAGACTCGCTGTGAGGTCAGAGCTACGGACCTTGTTCGCTACCTACTCAGAGCCCTGGAAAAAGAGAGTAAATAATCTCAGAATTTCCTTAGATGTATATGGATTATTTTTAGATTTGGAGGACAACACTGAGCTTTGAGTCATGTGTCTAGAAATGCTGACTTTGAACTTGCAACTGTCCATGGCAAGGCAAGAAGTCTCCTTTCCCAGTGTCTGTGCCTCTCAAAGGACCTTCTGGCGGAAATGAGATCTCAGAATTGCTTTGCGTTCCTTTGGCTGTAGTCAGCCTCAGGTTATAGTGGAGATGGTGTAGACGGCCCTGCCTTAAGTTTTCCAGAGGGAGGAGGGCTTGGAAGTGGAGAGTGGCCTTGTGCATGACTCATGCTCCGGCTGTGGTTTCTCCTGGACAGGGCCTGCCCGGACAGCAGGCGAACACACTTTGGGACCCTGCATACTGTACTGAGGAATTTCTTATTTGTACTTTTCCAAAGCACAAAAGAACCAGCCTCCCTCTTCTACTAACGGGGCTGTGTAACTCTTCCAAGGACCTGGAGGGAGAGAGAGGACACACACAGACATTCGCTGTTGAAGAGTTCAGTATTTTTTTCTGAGAGACAGGAGGTGGTTCTTCCTCTCCCCATGGAAACCATGTGCTGATGGGCTAGTGGGTTCACACCTACTTTTTACTGTTGCATCAGCATGATGCCAGGAAGTGTCAGACCCAGAAGCCTCTTCCTACTGTGACCTGGCCACATCCTCCGTATACTTCAGCTTGCCCGCCGTCTCCTTCACTGCTGTGTTTGATACTGAGTGAATTTGCTCCCTTGAAAATTTTTCTGAAATACCTTTTTTATTTGTATATTCCTTAGATTTCTTTTTTTTCTCTTTTGCATCCAGTTTCTGTTTATATTGGCCATGATTCTAATTTTAAGTTGAAAGCTAGAGAAGTCACTTGTGAGTTTTCAGGATTTCTGAATATGAAAATGGAAGGAAATTGCATAACATCACAGTGTTTCCTCTTCTTGTTGCTTGCCTGTTACCCAAAATACAGTGGTTCCTTCTAGAAGCTTGAAGCTGGAAGGAGTTTGGCAGGTCCTACACTCTGATGGTCTATTGTGGTCTAGAGAGTCAATGTTAGCCTGATTTGAGGTTGAATTTTTCTTGAGGTCAAGTAACAAAGCTTCCTGAGTTATAACCATGGCAACAGTGTTTATGTAACACACAAATCAAAGTCTGGGAGGGGGAGGAGCACCCACAACAATCAACCTTAATAACCCCAGAGACATTTTGTTCATGCTTAATTTAGCAGGACGGAAAAGAAGTGACAACAAATGGCCTCCCCTTCCCTGGAAGTCTGGGGACATCTACCACCTGCGTGCTCTAGGAGGAGCTGCTTCCTTTTCCCCTGGAAATCATCTGAGCTTTGAGATTGCTCTTGGAGCAGTGCAGTCAGTGTCAGAAACACTCAAAATACGAAAGCATTGCTGTGAGGACAGTTTGCTCATCAAGGTCATTATGATCTGCTCTGACTCCACAGAGAAGGAGTCGGACAAAAAGATGCTTATCTTCTGTTTTAAGTCCCTTGTCTTCTAATCAGGAGCTATTTCTTGGGCGCCAACTATATCTCAGCACTATATTCATTGCCAGGAAGACTCTTCCTCCTCCCTTGTCATCCATGGACTGATTGGTTTGGAGATTGGAAACCGAGAATGAAACATTGTATTCAGAAGCCTTAAATTCTAAAGAATAGATTGTGAGAGTGCTGAGCAGCCCGAGAAGGAGAGATTGGAGGAGATGACAAACACACAGCACACGGCCTGCAGCGGGCTGTCTGTGTCGCCCACAGCTCTGGAAGATTCGTCATCACTGGGTGATCTGCAGCCGTGAGGTTAGGAAATCTTTGTGGAGTAGGGGAAAGAGCAATAATATTGCTGAGCCCCTCTGGGCACTGTGAAAACTATTTTAATTCTCCCAGTACTTGCATAAACTTAGTCCTATTACTTAGCTCTGTTGTACAGTGAGAAAATACACTTGGAAATGTTAAATGATTAAGAACACAGAGCTCAAGAGTTCTGAAACTAGGGTTCAGGTTAAATCCCCCAAACCCATAATATATACAGACTCTCTCTCCATCAAAATTCGTTTTCTCTCTTTTGGAATTGACCCAGGACCCAAAGAGGGGAAGGGACAGGCTAGCAATGATCAATCCCAAATGTAACTAAATTTACTAAGCCAGGACTGCTTTCCAAGTGACAGGGAGCTGAGCCCTGTGTGTGAGAGTGACACTGGGCCAGTCTTGTGGTGACAAAGGACAGAAAGAGCTCTTCATTGTCAGCTGTGTAAGGTGCCTGAAACCTGCCTTCCTGGGACTCCAGCCTACCCACACCCCGGGTCAGGAATGTGAAGGCCCCTTCTCTCACGTGCTAGCCTTTGAGAATCTGAGGAGTAGCATTATGGTGTCTTCACTGCTACTGTTCTCCAACCAAAGGTGTGGTTTAGGGAAACTTTTTGTAGGAGCAGCATGTATGTTGGATTAGAATGGAGAGAAAGAGAGGAGTCAGCAAGGCCAGTTTAAGGCCAGGGTCACGGTCAAGGTGAGAAGGCAAAGGAAGTTTGTCCCAGGACAATAGAAAAAGGAATGGAGGCAGAAGTCAGTTGCAGAAACATGTTAGTGATAGAACTGATCCAACTTGGAAGTGGGTATGTGAGGCAGAAGGAAGACTCAAGGGCAGCTTGAATGCAGTCTCTTTCCCATTCTATTTTCCCCCTACTTCCCCAGCCCTTTAAAAAAATATTTTTAGTTTGAGACAGGGTCTCAGTTTCAACTCATGGTCCTTCCGCCTCAGCCTCCCAGAGTGCTGAGGTACAGGCATCTACCACTGTGCCTGGCCCTTCTTCTACTTTGATATACATTTTTCTCTCTCCTAGAGCACCCTGTGAAGTTCAAGTAGGCCTTTATGTAGTGGACTTTAAAAATAAGTGCCTCAGCTCTCGGCTGTAAGCCACAGAAGTACAGGAGGTGGGGGGATGCAGGGCGGGGGGAAAAATGAGAATTAAGTCATGTCATATTCTGGTATGAACTCTTTTTTTTTTTT